>CM069073.1:48804247-48866747 GCA_035220775.1 Malus fusca | reverse complement strand
GCGCTTTATCGAGGCATTAGCTCTGCAGTTTGGAAGACCAGTGGAAGCTGATTCGGTAGGCATCCTGGGCATGTAATGCTCTCTGCAAAGTTCTTGAAACGTTAAGACTAATTGTTCATATCTAATTCATAAAGCTTATTAAGTCTTGCGTGTTTATGTTTAATCTAAACATCATTGGCGGATTACATGTTAGGTGTACGTAATTACTTGAACATCACGAGGAGAATATGCATTAAGAAAACTTAACCTTTAAAGTTGCATATTTTAACTCATAAGTAATTTGTAGAACTGCATAGGATTGTTAATGTTGGTGGCGAAACCCTAGTGCTTTTCACATTTGATTTCTCTCCATAACTTTTTTTTATTTGATCTCTCATTGCCAATTTTCGTTAGTCAAATTTAATTATTTTATTTTCTGTTCTTTTACTTTAATTCACAATTTCAAATCTTTTCCAAAACTTATGTTGTATACTTAACTAAGAATTGGTTTCAAATACAAATTATTCATATTGATCCGACAAAGAACGACCTTACTTGAGCTGTTTATACTATAATAACCTTGTTCTCTTGTAAGTATTTTTATGTGTTTTAATTCCTATTTTTTCAAGTGGTAAAAATCCTACCACTCTCAACATCAGCATGTTTGAATCTGAATTAGTTTGCCAGCCAGAATCAGTTGCCAACCAGTCCAATCTAGTTGACTAGTCTAGTCTAATCCATTCTTGTCCAGTCTAGTCCAGTTCGCTATAATTGCTCTTTTGCTTGAAAGCTCGCTTGAATTGTCTTGCCATATTGGCCTAATAGAGCTTGCATCCGCATCTACTTGTTGGCAATTCATGTCGTGTACCGCCATGAATTTGACACGGGGTGTTGGAATATAGTTATTATTTGATTGTCTAGGTTTGGGTCACACCTATCTGATTAGGATTCTTTAGATTTTGCATTCTATAAATATAGCTTGTAGTTTAGTATGAGAATTAAGTCAGTCAAGATGTAGGCCTTAATTTGTAGCCGTTTCTGCATTCTTATTATTGTTTTCCTGTTAATAATATTCATAATTTATAAATTGTTTGTTCCTACGTTTGATGCTCTGATTTTTAACTGCATGCACATTCTCTACTGTGTACCTTGGTAAAGTAAATAGAGAAAAAGAGAGAGCAGTTTAAGGATTTATATATAATGTACCAGCAGACCAAATTATGTATGTAAGCTACATAAGGCCTTTTATGACCTAAAGCAGGCATCTCGTGCCTAGTTTCAGAGGTTTAGTTCTTTTATTATCAATTTTGGTTTCCTTCAAAGCCGGGCTGATAATTCTGTGTTCGTTGTTATGGGTAATGATCCTTCTGCTTTTCTTTGTAATTAAAAAAATTAGGTGTTGAATTTGATCTAAAAGACTTGGGCAAGCTGCTATTTTCTTCGGATAAAAGTCTTTTTTATGTGGCCGGATATTCATCTCACCCAGACAAGGTACACATTGAACATTCTCAAGAAGGGAGACATGCTTGATTGTTTTGACACGTAGATGTGGTACTGAGTTGGCTGGTCCATGTTTCTATCGCTATTGTGGTGGATGTCTTCAATTTCTCAAGATGACATGCCCCGGTGTCTCCTTTGCCGTTCATAACGTTGCTCAAATCATGGGTCGTCCTACTTCTTCGCATTAGGAGGCAGCTAAACATATTTTGTGTTACTTAAAATGTACTTATGGTCATGGTTTGCCAATATGATGTTGTGATGCTTCTTCTTCTCTTTCAGTGTACTCTAACGCAGATTGGGCAGCTTGTTCGGACACCCGTCATTTTGTCACAGGTTTTTGTATCTTCCTGGGTTCTAACTTGATCACATGGTGTTATAAGAAACAACGAACAACCTCTTGGTTAAGTACTGAAGCAAAGTATCGTGCCCTAGTTTATGGATGTGCATATTCGATTTGGATATTTGGTCTTTTAAGTGAGTTGTGGGTTCCTATTCCTCGTCCAATTTCCTCTAATGTGATAACTGGCAGCGATATATATATATATATTCACTGTCGCACTTAACATACTGCTCTTGATTATCACTTTGTGCGAGAACATATTGTTGCTCACACGCATTAGGTTCAGTTTGCTTCTTCCGAGGTGCAGTAGTCAGACGTGTTCACCAAAAGTCTTTCACAATCGCACTTCTTGCTGTTGACTTTCAAAATCCTCACGTCACATGTGCCTCGTTTGCGGGGGGAGTGCTATAGATATGGTTGTTTGAATTGTACTCCATTCATGATTTGAATTGTACTATCGTGATATATTCTTATTAATGTTGCACCATCAGAAACTTCACATGATGCACTTTTTTGGAAGAGATTTTGTAACAACAATTGTGGTAGTTTTCACGTATTCTTCATCTTTTAATTGGTCGAGTTTGGTGAATCAAGTATGGTTCACATGGAATCAAAGCGGAGCATGTCTACTAAGATACAAGCAAAAGGAATGTATGTCATCTATTCTCATGACAAAGTGGGAAAATTATATAACTAACCAAAATGTTACTTCATTATAGTTGGTAATTTATCTTGCATAATAAAGGTTGCAAGAGGAAACCAAATTTCATTTAAGTAGTTACAAGAGCAGTAATATATTACTATATTTATATAATATATAGTATTATATAGGTAATCGATCATATTAGAAGATGTTGACAACTAAGTTTCGACAACTCTTATTTCAAGGAATTATCTAGCTCATATTGAATCAATTTTGACGGATAATTGGTGGGGGTGGTCGCAAATTGTTTAAACTTGGTGGTGGTGGTGGTGGAGGAAGATTGTTTCGACGTGGGGATGGTGGTGGGGGAGGATTGTTTCGACTTACGAAAGGTGGTGGTGGAGGATTATTCAGATTTGATGGAAGTGGTGGTGGATGGATGTTCTGAGGTAGTGGAACTTGTGGGGCATTGTTCCAACCACGTGATGGTGGTGGTGGAGGACTGTTTTGACAAGGTAAAGGTGGTGGTGGTGGTGGTGGATTGTTTAGCTGGGGTGGCGGTGGATTGTTCTGACTTGATGATGTTGGTGGCGGTGGATTGTTCCGACCTGGTGATGGTGGTGGTGGCGGATTATTCTGAGGTGGGGGTGCTCGTTGAGGATTGTTTCGACCTGGCGCAGGTGCTGGAGCATGATTGCTCTGACTTGGTGATGGTGATGGTGGTAGATTGTTCAAAGGTGGTGGTGCTCGTGGAGGATTATTTCGTCCTGGTGATGGGGCTAATGATGGATTGTTCTGAGGTGGTGGTGCTCGTTGGGGATTGTTTCGACCTGGCGAAGGTGTTGGAGCAGGGTTACTCTGACTTGGTGATGGTGATGGTGGTAGATTGTTCAAAGGTGGTGGTGCTCGTGGAGGGTTATTTCGTCCTGGTGATGGGGCTAATGATGGATTGTTCTGAGGTGGTGGTGCTCGTTGAGGATTGTTTCGACCTGGCGAAGGTGCTGGAGCAAGGTTGCTTTGACTTGGTGATGGTGAATGTGGTAGATTGTTCAAAGGTGGTGGTGCTCGTGGAGGATTATTTCGTCCTGGTGATGGGGCTAATGATGGATTGTTCTGAGGTGGTGGTGCTCGTTGATGATTGTTTCGACCTGGCGAAGATGCTGGAGCAGAGTTGCTCCGACTTGGTGATGGTGATGGTGGTAGATTGTTCAAAGGTGGTGGTCCTCGTGGAGGATTATTTCGTCCTGGTGATGGGGCTAATGATGGATTGTTCTGAGTTGGTGGTGCTCGTTGAGGATTGTTTCGACCTGGCGAAGGTGCTGGAGCAGGTTTGCTCCGACTTGGTGATGGTGATGGTGGTAGATTATTCAAAGGTGGTGGTGCTCGTGGAGGATTATTTCGTCCTGGTGATGGGGCTAATGATGGATTGTTCTGAGGTGGTTGTGCTCGTGGAGGATTGTTCTGTCCTGGTGGTGGGGCTAGTGGTGGATTATTTTGAGGTGACGATATTAACGGTGGATTATTCATAGGCGATGGTACATGCATATGATTGTTTTTACCTGGTGATGGTGCTAGTGGTGAATTATGTTGAGGTGGTGCTTGCGGAGGATTGATTTGACCCGATGAAGGTGCTGGAAATGGGTTGGTCTTACTAGGTGTAGGTGTTGGTGGTGGATTGTTCTGTGTTGGTGGTGCTCGTGGTGCACTGTTTTGACTCGGTAAAGGTGTTGGAGGGGGGTTGATTTGACCTAGTGTTGATGCTGGTATTGGTGATGGGGTTGACGTTGACGTTGGTGTTGGTGATGGTGTTGGCGGTTGTGTTGGCGTTCGTGTTGGTGTTGGTATTGGTGTTGGGGTTGGTGTTGGTGTTTGTGTTTGTGTTGGTGTTGGTGTTGGTGTTTTCATTGGTGTTAGAGTTGGTGTTGGCGTTGGCATTGGTGTTGGTGTTGATGTTGGTGTTGGTGTTGGTGCTGGTGTTGGTGTTGGTGCTGGTGTTGGTGTTGGCGTTGGTGTTGGTGCTGGTGTTGGTGTTGGCGTTGGTGTTAGTGTTGGCGTTGATGTTGGTGTTGGTGTTGGCGTTGGCGTTATTGTTGGCGCTGACACAGGTGTTCGAGTTGGTGTTGGTGTTGGCATTGGCATTGGCGTTGACGTTGGCGTTGGTGTTGGTGCTAGTGTTGGCGTTGGCATTGGGGTTGGCGTTGGTGTTGGTGTTGGTGTTGGTGTTGGTGTTGGTGTTGGTGTTGGTGTTGGCGTTGATGTTGGTGTTGACGTTGGCACCGATGTTGGTGTTGATGTTGGTGTTGGCGTTGGTGTTGATGTTGGTGTTGGTGTTTGTGTTGGAGTTGGTGTTGGTGTTGGCGTTGGCGTTGGCGTTGGTGTTTGTGTTGGTGTTGGTGTTTGTGTTTGTGTTGGTGTTGGTATTGGTGTTGGTGTTTTCATTGGTGTTAGAGTTGGTGTTGGCGTTGGCATTGGTGTTGTTGTTGGTGTTGGCGTTGGCGTTGGCGTTGGTGTTGGTGTTGGTGCTAGTGTTGGCGTTGGCGTTGGCTTTAGCATTGGTGCTGATGTTGGTGTTGGTGTTGATGTTGGTGTTGGTGTTGGCGTTGGTGTTCGTGTTGGCGTTGATGTTGGTGTTGGTGTTGGCGTTATTGTTGGCGCTGACATTGGTGTTTGAGTTAGTGTTGGTGTTGGTGTTGGTGTTGATGTTGGTGTTGATGTTGGTGTTAGAGTTGGTGTTGGTGCTAGTGTTGGTGTTGGCGTTGGGGTTGGCGTTGGCGTTGGCGTTGGTGTTGGTGTTGGTTTTGGTGTTGGTGTTGGTGTTGGTGTTGGTGTTGGCACTGATGTTGGTGTTGATGTTGGTGTTGGCGTTGGTGTTGATGTTGGTGTTGGTGTTGGTGTTGGTGTTGGCATTGGCACTGATGTTGGTGTCGATGTTGGTGTTGGCGTTGGTGCTGATGTTGGTGTTGGTGTTTGTGTTGGTGTTGGTGTTGGTGTTGGTGTTGGCGTTGGCGTTGGCGTTGATGTTGGTGTTGGCTTTGGTGTTGGTGTTGGTGTTGGTGTTGGTGTTGGTGTTGGTGTTGGCATTTGTGTTTGTGTTGGTGTTGGTGTTAGAGTTGGTGTTAGAGTTGGTGTTGGCGTTGGCATTGGTGTTGGTGTTGGTGCTAGTGTTGGCGTTGGCGTTGGTGTTGGTGCTAGTGTTGGCGTTGACGTTGGCTTTAGCATTGGTGCTGATGTTGGTGTTGGTGTTGGTGCTGGTGTTGGTGTTGGCGTTGGTGTTAGTGTTGGCGTTGATGTTGGTGTTGGCGTTGATGTTGGTGTTGGCATTATTGTTGGCGCTGACACTGGTGTTTGAGTTAGTGTTGGTGTTGGTGTTGATGTTGGTGTTGGAGTTGGAGTTGGTGTTGGCATTGGCGTTGGCGTTAACATTGGCGTTGGCGTTGGCGTTGGCGTTGGTGTTGGTGATAGTGTTGGTGTTGGCATTGGTGTTGGTGTTGGTGCTAGTGTTGGTGTTGGCGCTGGGGTTGGCGTTGGCATTGGGGTTGGCGTTGGTGCTGGTGTTGGTGTTGGTGTTGGCGTTGATGTTGATGTTGATGTTGGCGTTGGCACTGATGTTGATGTTGATGTTGGTGTTGGCGTTAGTGTTGATGTTGGCGTTGGTGTTGGTGTTGGTGTTGGCGTTGGCATTGGCGTTGGTGTTGGTGTTGGTATTGGTGGCATATTCTTTCTAGGTGGTGTTGGTGGTGGCAGATTCTTTTGAGGTGGTGGTGGTGGCTGATTCTTCTGAGGTGAGGGTGGTGGCGGGGGATTTTTTTGAGGTGGTGGTGGTGGAGGATTTTTCTGAGGTGGTGGTGGTGGTGGTGGGGGATTTTTTTGAGGTGGCGGTGGTGGAGGATTTTTTTGAGGTGGTGGTGGTGGCGGATTCTTGTGAGGTGGGGGTGGTGGCGGATTCTTCGGAGGTGGAGGTGGTGGTCGTCTCACTATAATAGGAGGAAGAAATGGCGGCTTGTAAAATGGTGGTAGCCATGGCTTGGGAAATGGTGGTATTAACGTTGATGGCTTGTAAATTTCATGTCTTATGGGAGTGACTTGTAGCTTGTCATCCTCATGGTATTGGGCATTGGATGAAGTTGTGATAAGAATAGCCACTACAAGAAATAGCACAAACAACTTTAAGTAAGTCATCTCTGCTCTTCTTGTGTTACAAAATGAGAAGGTGCATCATTTTATAGGGGCATGAATGATGGGTTTTGTGTTAATAATTTTGGTCAATAGGCAATTGGTAATTCATAGGCTCCAATTGGGGTAGTATCTGCCCAAGTGGTCTAATAACATTGCTTTTATGGTAGGGGGGGCTCAAAATTTTTGGCATGCTTTATAAATTGTATTCCTTATTCCTAAATTGTTCAACAAAAAAAATATATATATTTGTTTAAAAATTTAGTAAAAAGGGGCAAGTCTAGCAATCTTGCATTCGTTTAGTGGTAGCCTCAGGAATTATATTCCAGGATTTTTTTATCCGTTACCAGTTACCATTTTGAGTTTCAAATCCCCAAACTCAAGCGGTGTAGTCCAACAATCTTGTTCAAGTGTTTGGAAAAACACTAGAAAAGATAGAAAAATGAATGAGTTTTTAATTGACTTTATTATTTAGGGAGATGATATACCCACCCATCAACATTATTTCTCCACCCACTTTTTAATGATACTTTTAATGACAACTCTAACCTTTTGCAAAATGACTTATAAGGCCATCTTTAACTATTTTATTTTTTTGTTTTTGTATTAAATTATGAAAATAGAAGGAACAAAAACATGAGCCTAGCAAGTTGAAAGTTTCAACTTGAAACCATTGCACACAACACCAACCAAGTTGAATCCACCGTTTTCCTCGTCTCTTATGTCAATTCCTTCCCATCCATTCGAAATCTTCATCAAACACCATAGACCCATTACAATTACCTTAAGAAACCTTGATAATTGGATTCTCTCATACCCATTTGACGTGGTTTTGATACCCCTCTTCTACGATTAGTCCTCTACTTGAGTTGTAATTGTAGAGAGCGACTACGAGGTCGATTGAGGATGTTGCTCATCCTCATAGTCTTGATCAAATTAGAGACAGAATTGGCTGACGGTGAGAAGGGGGTTGCTTGCCGTCGAGTGGATGGATATGTGGCGGTGACTAATTTTCTTTGTAAGGGATATTTTAGGAATATCAGTGAGTGGGAAAAGAGTGTTTTTCATTTTTACCTTTTGAGTGGGGTGGGAAAATAAGGTGAGGTGGGGAAATAGGATTGTGGGATGGGTCTAATAGCTCTCATTATTTAATACCAAGGTTATCTAACTTATTGACATTCTATACTCCATCATTCCAACATTTGGCTTTTGTATTTAAATCCAATTAATTTTCTTTTCTTCTTAAATGTTTGGCCTTAAACTGTCATTTTCCTCTTAATCGGTCGTCCCCTTCTGTTCAACCTTTGTCTTTATGTAAATGGCAAGAGTTTGGCCACTGGGTAATTGGGGTATAGCCATTGGCGCTTGGACATTTAAACAGCTTAGCATATATGGATGGGGTTAAGCATCCTATTCTCCATCCCCTTGCTAAATATGTTGGCAGGATATGTAAAGACTAAGAAGCGTTTGGTGCTAAGGATTGGATTGAAATGCATAAAACATTTCAAGGTATGTTGAAAGAAAAATTGAAAACATTGTGGCCAACTTGGAAGTAGGAATCAATAAGAAAACTTTGGTTTGGGATTGTGGTGCTTTAAAAAAAAAAAAAACAACATATTAAAAAATCTGGAACATCAAATGTGTTTGGTAAAACAAATTTTTTTTTTTTAAAACTAATGTCAATAATAGTAGAAATGCAGAAGTAGAGCCTACCATGCTTATAAAAAAACTGTTTTTTTTTTAACATAGTGATCAGTGACAATTTAATGAAATTTTCAAATGGTCAGTATACCCCCCAAGTTTTACAAAATTACAATCTTTACCCTTACATTATTCTGTTTGGTAATTATTATATCACATTAAATACCATATCTTTTTTTTATTCATTTAGCATATTCACAAAAATTTTATATAAAAGTTTGTCAAACACTTAGACTTTTTTTTTTGCTATAAGCAATTTTACAAAAAAAAAAAAAAAAAAGTTTACCAAACACTTAACAATTTTATATTACAACTGTTTATTCTCACATCACAGTAAAAACAGTTTTTTATTTATATTATTTCTATTTTTTTATTTTTTATTTTTTTAAAGCATAGCAATACCTAGCCATTATTCACTACAATCATTCCTCAAATGGTCGGATGAAAGGAGAAATTTAATTCATATTTAGTCCCCTTTAATCCGATCCTCTATATGATATGAGACCTAAATTTGTGGTTTAGAATTACGATTTTGATAATTATTATTTTGATTACCAATTAATTAATTAATATTAATTACCAATTAATTAACTAATTAGTAATTAATTTGATAATTAATAATTAATTAATTAATTGTTAATTACTAATTAATTAATTATTAGTCAACTAATCAATTGCTTAACAATCATTAATTAACTTTAAGCATGGAGGTCAACAAAAACTTTAACACATAGGGGATAACTACAATATGTAGATTGTCAAGAGTGTGGAAGCAAAGTCAACTTATGAGGTTCCCAGCTAAGGAAGAGAGCTTCCCACGCCCAAGGGCATGAGCTTCCCACACCTAAGAGCATGAGCTTCCCTCTCTTCCCACACCCAAGGGCATGAGCTTCCCACACATAAGAGCATGAGCTTCCCACACCCAAGGAAGAGAGTTTCCCACACCTTAAGAGCATGAGCTTCCCACACCCAAGGAAGAGAGCTTCCCACATCCAAATTCAAAAAGGCTTTCACACTCTTCTTCAAGAGTGGAAGCAAAATCTATTTATGTACTTTTCAAAACAGCTTCAACCGAAAGCTTTAACAAAAAATTCAAAAAAACCTTCCACACTCTTTTTCAAGAGTGTGGAAGCAAAATCTATTTATGTGCTTCAAAAAAAAAAAAAAATCAAAAAAAAAAAAGCCTTCCACATTCTTCTTCAAAAGTGTGGAAGCAAAACCTATTTATATAGTCTCTCTCACATTAAGTCACTCAAACTACAAGCTACACACATGAAGAAGCAAAAAACCTACCACCCACAACCCACACCCATTAACCATTTTTTCAAACTCAAATTACAACAACAAAGGCAATTACTACCCAAATCCAATTAAATTGTAGCCACACGAAAAGTGGCAGTCCAGTTAAGTTTAATTTATAATCCAGATTTGCAAGCAGGAGTAGGAATGGGCAACGGTTATGGCGGGCGGGTAACCATGATTATTTATCCATAACCGTTTATTCTTATACCCGCATAACCGTTTACCCGGTAGGTAATTGTCTAAACGGTTATACCCATACCCATAACCGTTTATAAACGGTTAACCATATTCATAACCGTGTACCCATTTAACCGTAACCGTTTAGTACCCGTTTACCCATTTATCATTTTTAAACCCCGTTTATCCTTTCTTTTTTACCATTTACTCATTTTTCACCCGTCTACGTGTTTTTTTAACAATTTGAAAATTAAAAAAAATAAAATTTGTCATAATTTTCTTTTTCTAACAATTAAACACCGTTATAGATACATTCATCATACATTTTTTTAAGTCCTTATACCATTCGAATAATTGAAATAATATTTTACAGACGATATTTTTAACTGTTAGCAATGAAAATAATATAAAATTTGCTAAGTATTCTTGGGTTACGAAAACTGTTAAAAGACAGTATTCTTGGGTTATTTAACTCGAAATGTAAAATATTAACATAATATATATAATGGACCATGAAATTTAAAGAGGTTAAGGAAAGTTATATTATATTAGCTATAGAAATCATGCACTATAGTCAATAACATTGATCTAAGTTTTGTCCGATAGGGAACATGGTTTGTGTTAATTTTATATATATAAAATAAATAGGTAAATGGTTACCCGTTTATAACAGCGGTTAATACTCATAACCGCCCATTTAAATTTTACGGGTAAATGGTTATACCCATAACCGTTTATTTATCTAAACGGTTACCCATAACTGTAACCGTGAAATTTAAATGGGCGGGTAACCGTGGTTACCCATAACCAATGGGTATTTGCCCATCCCTAGGCAGAAGACATAATTATAATACAAAAGAGGCATCTTTGAATAAGTGGAAGAATATGCAGAAAGAGATCGAAATGTAAAGAAAGATGCGAAGCATTAGCAACCAGCAAGCTTTGGGCAGCTTTCAACCTTCTTCAAGTCCGGCACCAGTGACCCTCACAAGCTTCATTCCACAACTCACAGATATGGAGCAATTGCAGCAGCTCTTCCCTCAACCTCTGCAACTCATACACACGGCAGAAATCACAAAGAAATTCTTTGAGGCCTCAAAACTCAAATCAAAACCCCAAAACCCCTTCTCCTCCAAGCTCCTGAAATTTATATCTTGGAGTGAAATTAAAAGCAACCAAGTTCAAGACTGTTTTTTTGAGGACCCAAGTGGAACAACCAAACCCTTTGTCCCGCAGCGGCGAATGCCTGTGTGGAAGGGACGTGACTAAGGAGTTCTGACCTCCGACACTCCTGTCAAAACCTAGCAGCCCGAGCTTGAACCCAAACCCATATTTGGCAACAAATATCACCCCTGGGACCTGCCCCTCCAACGCCTCCAACCTCCTCCGATCACAACCTCCTACTTCGAACTACACCGACACCTCCAAGGCAGTTTCAGATCACCTCACCCTCACCTGACCCATCACCCTTAATACACCCACAAACCAAACCTCACTGAAATTTTCGTATGGCACGGGTAAGAAAACAGGGGGAGCTGGTTAGAGCACGGTCAAAATCTGGTCTTGGGGCTTCACAAAAAGGGAGCGCTGGGCCTAGCAAATAAAAAATAAATAAAATAAAAGTTCAAAATGAAATGGCATTGGGCCTATCAGATTTGACAAAGGGAAATGGGTCCAAAAGAAAGGAAGCGTGGGCCTCCTCTTCTTTGGGCCTAACAACCTTCACAAAAAAAATATAATAATAATATGAGTAAGGAGTTTTGGGCTGCCACTTCAAAAAGAAAAGGGTGGAGCTTTGTTATTTTGACAATTTGGTTATTAGCAAGACACCTCATTCAACAACTCTTGTCGCCCGGTGACTTGGGGGGCTCCTATATATTCTACTACACCTTGGTACTCAAAAGTTTTGTGATTACTCAGTGACTTGGATTTGTCAAGTCCCCAACCGAGAAGCTTTCCTCACTCGGGAACTTGGGGGAGTACTGTTTGTACCATACTTGACCAATTCCGAAACTACTGAGCACCAGTCAACGTCATACCTTCAAGGGCTCACTGAGGGGTTCATGCTAAGGCATCCTACCGAAGCACAAGAGTTTCTCTCCAACCAGGAGGCCAATCACAGCGCGACACATGTCAACATCAGAATAAAGCTCATCGAGTCCCACATCGACCGCAGACAAAAGGTAAAGACTCTCCTCAACTATAAAAGGAGACCATTCTCCTACAATTAACCTCTAATGTCATTATTGTACTTAAACTAGTCATTAGAACCCACTAATGATAATTATGCTTAGACATATGTATTTGTGTAAACCCTTCACTATTAATGAGAACTCCTCTACTCCATGGACGTAGCCAAACTTAGGGTGAACCACGTACATCTTGTGTTTGTTTCCATATATCTATCTATTTACATACTTATCCTCATTAGTGACTGGAGCAACCGAGCGAAGGTCACAAACTTGACATTTTACGTTGTTCCAAAGTCTTCACTGATTTTGTGCATCAACAAGAGGTATTTTTCTTCACTTATAAGTGAGATCTTTTTTTTTTTAACAAACGATATTATCTACACTAAGGAGGTGAGGGAGTGCACTAAGCCTCACAATGGGCTAGCAATAATGTAGTTCAAATTTGCCTTTGGCAAGAGTCACATGCATATATGGAGAAGACCTATTCGACCTTCAATGCCACTAATATTGTCCTTCAACAACAATATAGGGCACAAAATTTCACCAAATTTTCAAATTTGATCTCTGTTTTACTTCTCGTTGAAAAGTAAAACCAACTTTTGATGGAAAATCATCAAGCTCAACCCATTGGCTCGAACACTATGCTTGAACCGCATACAACTAATTCTAGCAACCACAAACGATAGAAGAACCATCGTAGCCATGGAAATGGGCGGCAACTCCAGCCACGAGCCCAAGGTCAACAAAGCAAAGGCCTTGCCAAGGGAGCCCCATAACTTCAAGAACAAAGGAAAAACTACCATTTAATTGAATTCCACTACATTGGACATGTGCTATCGTTGTGGATCAATGGACCATTGGTCACGCGTATGTCGAGCTACCCCTGAGGCTATTGCCAATTATCATTCATGTCACGAGTCTAACTTTGAACATATGGAACATCCCGACGATACTACCACAACTATAAAGGTTTCAAATTTTCAGGTGGCATCCACTCGTATGGAAGAATGAAGTTTATTTTTCTAGACATGTTCGGGTGGTTTTTACCCCTAGTTGTCGAACCCACTATGGAATAACTTGTTTGGTTTGGTTTGGTTTGGTTTGTTTTGAATTATGGATAATTATGTCATGGATATTATTTCTCAATTGATTAATTGAATGAATAAAATTATATATATGCATGTGATCGATTCAATTAATTTATTTCTAGGTATGACTGCGATGGTGGCCAGGAACCTTCTCTCCCAAAGATAACAGACTAATTTCCAAACGGTCTGATGAGTTGGTTGTTAAGGATTCCCTGGCTTTCAGTGTTCAGTGTACAGGTTCTGTGTCTAATATGGCCCAACGCCTATTTGCTCGAACCTGCCAAGTTGAATCATTGGCGGCTGAAGTGATAAGTCTCAAACAGGAGATTAGAGAGCTCAAGCATGAGAATAAACAATTGCACATGCTCGCACATGACTATGCTACAAACATGAAGAGGAAGCTTGACCAGATGCAGGAATCTGATGGTCAGATTTTACTTGATCATCAGAGGTTTGTGGGTTTGTTCCAAAGACATTTATTGTCTTCGTCTTCTGGGGCTGTACCGCGTAATGAAGCCCAAATGATCAATCTCCGATGCCTCCTCCTTCTGGGGTTCTATCCAGTACTAAGGCTTCGAGTGATCACCCTCTGGTGCTTTCTCTTTCTAGGGCTCTGCCAACTGCTGAGACTTCTCCTAAGCAACATTTGTGAAGGCTCCATCTTGTTTGTTTATTTTGACTCATGTATATGTACATATTTGTAACTTATCGGAGATATCAATAAATAAGCTTTGCTGCATTTCAACGTATTGTGTTAAATACACCAAAGTCTTATTCACTAAGTTTTTTGAATTTTTTCTTTTGTTGAAGCTTGTATGTTGAAGCTTTGTGAGTGAAGCATGTAGGTTGAGGTAATGTTCCCTTAATTTCCCGAGTGAGGAAAACTTCTCGGTTGGAGACTTGAAAAATCCAAGTCACTGAGTGGTCGTGAGACTTCCGAGTATCAAGGTGCAGTAGCATATGGTAGGAGTCCCCCAAGTCTCTGGTCGAGGGAGTTGACGAATGAGGTGTCTTGCTAGTAGCCAAGCTTCTAAAGTAACAAAACTTCACCATTTTCCTTTCTAAGTGGTAGCCCAAAACTCCTCCTTTATATATATTTGTTATGAAAGTTGTTAGGCCCAAAGAAGAGAAGGCCTAGACAATTTTTTTTTTTTTCGAATTTTTGAATTTTTGAATTTTTGAATTTCCGAAAATATATATATATATATATATATATATATATATATTTTTTTTTTAAGTTTTGTAGGTGAAGCTTTGGTGTTGAAGCTTTGTTGGGTACTATGAATTGATTTTGCTTCACATTATCTTGATCAAGAGTGTGTGAAGCTTTTGTATGTGAAGCTTTTGTGTTGAAGTTTTGTAGGTGAAACTTTTGTGGGTGAAGCTTTTGTAGGTGAAGCTCATGTTAATCATACATAAACATTCATGAGCATCACCCATGTCAACATTCATGAGCATCACTCATGTCAATCAACATAAACATTCATGAGCATCACTCATGTCAATCAGCTTCGAAATCTTCATTTACATAGCTCTAACTTCGAAAGCTTCATTTATAGAGCTCCAGCTGTCACGCACCGATCCCGACCTACGTCCAGGATCGACAAAGTACCCGTAAACGCACATACCCAGCCTCCGGGATATGGCAAATCACAACTCGAGAATTGAATCGCATAGAAATTTTTCATATAATTTATGGCTACATCTAACATCCTCGTTAGACTGCCTACGTACCCTAAGAAGGGATCAAGCCATTCGTAGTTCCTTAGAATATGCATACGTAGATATATGTATACAGTAAATAAGAAAACAATTTCATTATTAGGAGACAATATAACTATCGCTTCCCCATCATCAACATTACATTAATGCACTGAAACTAATATTACTAGAACCATCAGCTAAATCACCTTACTTCAAACATGGGTGGGGACCAGAAAATGAAATCTGCATTCAAATAGATAACAAATTCGATAATTATAAATTAAAAGTCACCCCAGTACTGAATGCCGCAACTAGCATACTCTTTAGACCACCAGTAGCCATCTCGCTTCAACTCCCCAAAAAAAAAATATACACACTTTCAGTATTTGAGGAATATTTGTGGGGTTCTACAAATTTCCATACGAGGACACCCACAGGGCGAAGTCCAAATCTTTCACAGTTACAAAACTATCCAAACAATTTGACACTACCCTAGTGCTTATATACCACATTACCATTGTTACCTCATCAGTCACCAGATTGACATTTTATCAAACACCTAATGTGCAACTCAATTAGCTACTGTGCTAATGTAATTAAAGGGCAATATATAGAAATCCCACAAATCAAATTGATCTTAACTAGTGTTTATCAAACACCTAATGAACAACTCATCGGTCCACCAAAATGACATTTTACCAAACATATGGTGTGCAGCACAATCAACTGGTGTAAAACACCCACGAATCAAACAGTTCCTAACTGTTTTCACGATTCAACAGTAATGAACAAACCATTCCTGTTATCTACTTCAACCGGAGAGAGAAAGAAGAGAGATACCCGAAAATGGAAGTGGTATACGACGGTTGCGGTGCTGCAATTCACTGAAATTAACCAAACTAAAGGACCACACAGCAGTAAGCTTTCTGATTCTGTGGAATTTGGGCAGCCATACTTTCGAGGCATAGTTTCGGCGGCACGGAACGGCATCCATCGAAAAGGGGATGATGGGTCTGGTCCATCCTCCCCCGACTGGTGAGAACCCTCCCCTTTCCTATTTCTTATATTTTGTTTTATTATTATTTTTCTTCTCATCTTTCCATCTCAACCGTCCATCTCTATCCTTCTTTCAATCACAGCCATACATGTGGCACAAGACTGATGCTCCAACAAACTGGAGCTTCTAGATTTATGGTCAAATGACCAATTTGCCCTCAACTTTGTTCGTTTGTAACTTCGTTTGTAACTCCTTTGTTAAAACTCCAAATTACGTTCCATTTTCGCCCACGCGTTCGTATCGATACATACTATCCAAATATACAAAGAAATTTGGAAAATTATGGAAGGGTCAAGTATGTCCACAAATAATCCCATTTAACACAAGAGGGGAAATTTCGTCCTTTTACTTATCGAATAAAAATTTTATACGCCGTAAATATAAATGCGTCTAAACTACTAATATGAATATGAAATACGTAATACGTAATTCTAAATAGTGAAATCCGGGGACGGGATTTCACATCCTTCCCCCCTAAAAATAAATTTCGTCCTCGAAATTTCAGTACCAATCCTTCCAACCATTCACACAATTAGTTACCAACAAGTTCAACAATTTCAAGTACCATTTCCCAAGTACAATCACCGTAATCCATGCGGAACATTGCTAATACGCTTACAAGCACAACATCGTCATCCCATCTCGACAACATCACTAATCTTTGTACAAGCAGAGTGTTACTTCTAATAATAATTCAATCATACGAACACAACCAACCACAATCATCCATATTCATGATTTAAATGAAAAGCATTCTAACTACTATTTGAAGTAACAATGATGGATGTGAACCTCTCACCACATTTTCTAAGATTAAATAGAAATTAATCGAACCACTTATTCAACGTACTATCAACATTCATCGACAAAAACTCTGCTTTGGAAAAAAAATTAGCACAATAGATGAGCCCAACATATCGATACCAACCATGAGCAATGTCACATAAGTAACACAAGACTTCAAATCAACAAGATCAAACGGTTAAGTAGCGAGTTACACATTACGTTACCCCAAAAACCGTTGCAAGCCCATCAATGAATCTCACGTTTAGTCAAACCCTGTAACTCTTATTAAATTCTTTCGTCCTACTAGTACAAGAATATATCTACTTTAAATTTGCTAATCAATCTAATATCATGCCATCAATCACAAGAACTCAAAACCACTTAATATAAAATTATAAGACTATGATGGCATTGTTAAACCGAAGTCTACACTTTATAAGTTTCCAAACCCCTCATGGCTATCCAACAAGAAAACACAAAGTTGCAGAAACACTTCATGGAATTCGAGATGCGTGAATCATTAGATTTCAGGGCTACATAACAAACCCCTATGAAAATCACGATTTCTCTTCCATCCAACATATAAATCATTATGTCTCAACTTGATATCGCAATTCACAACATACATTATATTTAAGAACCCACGAATCACAAAACCATTCTCTAACCACATTAATTAACTAATCTGGTCAAAATAATAACAATCATTCTCACGGAGTAATCGAAAAAGTTTGAAACCAAATCCGGAATACCATTAACACTGATCAGAAACAAAATCTCATTCTAGGATTTCATTCATAACCACAATTAAACTAAATTATCCTTAGTGTATTTAAAACTTTATCTTTTTCTTTCTATTTGTTCTCTTTTAAATTGTTCCAAAATGTAGCCACAGCTCGACTAAATTAATGAGCTACACTTCTAGAGAGCATATTTACATTTCGCCAACCAAAGGAGAGAATTTACATTTTACGACTCTAGCGGTCAACGGAATTAATCCTTACTAATCACATAGCCATGAGAAAATATGCTCGTCCTCAGTTTTGTTCAAAATATCAATTCAACAATGCCAATTCATAACTGTGGTAACCCAACCCAAACGAAAAAAATTATAATCACCAACTTCCCCATCAATTCTAGCAGTAAACGTCAGTGGCCAAGCAATTATCACAATGTCAACCAAACCACCAAAATTGAAAATTTAATTAGCAAGGTTCCAACCAAAATCATTGGAAATCCAACCATCCTTATGCGCCACACGCATAAAGATTCGAAATTTTCAATACCATGAAATGAAATCAAAATTTCATTCCTCGATTTCTTTCGTTCCGGCCATTTACTTAATTACTGATGGCAAAATTAAAACTTATCTGATCTTTTCTTTCTTTTCCTTCATATTGTTAAGAAAAAAAAAATGAACATAAGGCTTAGGGGATTCCATACACCCAAATTTGTCATGAAATCACATAACACACCCAAGGTTGTCATGGCACCACATAATGCACTTTAGCATGTCAATAGACAACAATTTATGCAGAAAATGGAACACCATTGAATCTTTTAAACTAATCGAGATCCAATTATTTTCTCTCATATTGATAAAATCAAATGTCAAATTTCAAGTCATGACTAACGTGGCGAACAAATATCAAAATTTCACGTCATAATTCGTTAATGACAAACCAAACTAATCAATTTCGTAATTAAAAACTTTTCCCCCTCAATTCTTTCCATAATTCATAAAAACATTACATCTCATATAACTGAAAATTTCGTTTATATTAAACGAATTCAAAATTTTCATTCCACAATTAATAAAGTTTCCAACCAAAATTATCATGACCATCAAATTTTAAAAAATTTCCAGCTATACTTATCATTGTCAAAACAATGATCTCACCACCAATTTCCCTTATCTCCTTTAGTGACTAATAGGCTGGAAGAGATTGTAATATACATGGCCAATACACTTTTTTTTTTTTCTTTTTTTTTTCTTTTTTTTTTTTTTCACATCTACGGGCCTTTCTCGCCCAATTTCACATATCCACCCTTATATCCACGAGCCTTTTTGCCCAATTCAATTTCTCAAGTGCCAGGTATAATACGAATTCTCCATCTACTTATCACCATCTCACAATCACCTTAACATTCAACAATTTCATAATACATAGAAAATAACTAAGTAGGCAGTGACGTGACTCCCCAACGCGGATTAACCAAGCAAAGTCATTCCTACAGCTGTTAGGAAGGGTCACCAGATGCGGATTAACCAAGCATGATCACTCCTAAGCATACATGGCCACAAGGATCGCCTAACGCGGATTAACCAAGCACGATCCATAAATAGTATGGTCCCCCAATGCGGATTAACCAAGCAGGACCACTAATGACCCCCCCCAGTGCGGATTAACCAAGCAGGGTCAAGATAATCAAGTAGGTAGTGACCCCCCAACGCGGATTAACCAAGCAGAGTCACACCTAAAGAACTGTTAGGCAGTGATCACCCAATGCGGATTAACCAAGCATGATCACCCCTAAGTATAAATGGCCATAAGGATAGCCTAACGCGGATTAACCAAGCGCGATCCATAGATAGTATGGTCCCCCAATGCGGATTAACCAAGCAGGACCACTAATGACCCCCTATTGTGGATATACCAAGCTGGGTCATGGTCTCCTACTAGCCCTCAATTTAACCACCATTCCAATATGCAATTCAATTCACTTTTCCAAAAAAAAAAAATATTATCAATCCAATTTACTTCACTTCATGATGATTCACAACATAAATATACTTCTCACATAACTTTCTTATTACTCAAAGAACTTAGGGAATAATGCAATACCAATGCAATTTATAATTTCCATTTGTGAGATTTTTTTTTTCCCACTGGCACAAGTATAATGCAATTTTTCTATCCACTTGTCACCATTCCACCATCATATTAGCATTTCACATTTCCATAATGCATAACATAAGATCAATTCAATTCTAGGTTAAGCCAAAACTTTAATCAAATGCTCATCTTCAAAGCCATAACATAAATACGATATTTTAAAATTTTCCTACTCCCATTCAATTCAATTCAAAACATCATAATTCACAACATATACATTCCACATAAGTTCCTCATTTTTCAAAGAACTTAGAGACTAATGCAATATCAACGAGATCCATAATTCACATCCACAACAAAACAATAACTCATAATGTAAAGTAGGATCATTTGCTCTGATACCATTAAATTGTCACGCACCGATCCCGACCTACGTCCAGGATCGACAAAGTACCCGTAAACGCACATACCCAGCCTCCGGGATATGGCAAATCACAACTCGAGAATTGAATCGCATAGAAATTTTTCATATAATTTATGGCTGCATCTAACATCCTCATTAGACTGCCTCACCATCATTTATGTATTGAGGAGCGAGCCCTTATTCTATAAAATGGACTCCCTCACCATCATTAGAGAGCATCGCAACCTGCTGAGCAAACCGCATCGCCGCGAGCAACAACTCTAGCCCATCATTTATGTATTGAGAAGCGAGCCCTTATTCTATAAAAGGGACTCTCTCCTTCAACGCCACAAGCCGAGCCAACCAAGGCAACATAAGCCACGAGCCGAGTAGCCTCGCAACATGTGCTACTTCTAGTTGAGCATCATTTCACATTGAGCACTGCCTCATATCGAGTATCAGTTCTAGACGACATCTAGTTACTTCGGCCCACACATGGACTGAATTTCAAGTCTCCAGCCAAAAGACTCTCTTGACTGAAGACTTGGGGACTACTGTTTGTACCATACTTAGGGCCTCCGTATTTAGACATCGTATAAATACTCTAGGGACTCAAATGTAATTATGTAATAAATGAAGGGGCAAATATGTAATAAGTGAGGAGCCCTTATTCTATAAAAGGACTCCTCACTCTCCTCATTGAGGGAGGTCAAGATTCAGACCATGGGCATGGGAAGAGAGAAAATAGGCTAGAAGGCACACTGCCTCTAGCCTTCTTGTATATTCATCATTCAGAGTGAAACAATATCAACATCAGTGTGGACGTAGCCCAAACATTGGGGTAAACCATGATACATCTTGTGTTCTTTACATTCTTACAGATTCAAGGTCGGATTTACGTTGTTCCAAGACCTCCGGTTTTGTGCATCAACATTTACTGTTTGTACCATACTTAGGTCCTTCGTATTTAGACCTCGTATAAATACTCGGGGGACTCAAATGTAATTATGTAATGAATGAAGGGGCAAATATGTAATAAGTGAGGAGCCCTTATTCTATAAAAGGACTCCTCACTCTCCTCATTAAGGAGGTCAAGATTCAGACCATGGGTATGGGAAGAAAGAAAATAGGCTAGAGAGCACACTGCCTCTAGCCTTCTTGTATATTCATCATTCAGAGTGAAACAATATCAACATCAGTGTAAACGTAGTCCAAACATTGGGGTGAACCACGATACATCTTGTGTTCTGTACTTTCTTGCAGATTCACGGCCGGATTTACGTTGTTCCAAGACCTCCGGTTTTGTGCATCAACATTTGGCACCGTCTGTGGGAATCGACACGAAAAACTATGTCAGTTCTTTTTCATTTTTTCACCTCTACCGTGAATCTGCAAATCTGCAAAAACCCAACAACCCAAAGCTTTCCCAAAAAAAAACCCCAGAAACAGAAAAGTTCAAAATCTCTATCATCTCTCTCTTTCTAAACCCTTCTCTGAAACTCTACGATCTGTCTTCACACCAATCACCAAACTCATCATCCATGGCTGCCTCATCCACTCTCTGCAACTTGTTCTCCCTCCTCAGCCCCTCATCGCCACCGTAACCCAAACTCCCACCTCACTTTCATTTTCAGTCCCTCGAATCAGATTTTGGGCCAAACCTTCATCCAACGCTGCTCTCGCCCCGATTCGACTCATCCGAAACTCGATGAGTCAACCAGCCGCTGAGGCCACTTCGGATATCCCAAAGTTCGACACCACGGACGTTCTGGTTCAGGATGTCGTGCTCAGGCGAGACCTAATCGACAAGTGGGCGACGGGCAGCGTGGTCACACAAAGCTGTCATGCCTCCGTATCTGCCATTTGGTCCCACAAACCCCATCACCCTCTAGTACTGTAGCCTGGAAAACATCGATTCTATGCATAAGCTATTTCAGCTTGTCACAGTGGCAGAAGCTGGAGCTGCAGGCTTTGATATTCAGGGTATTGGGGAAGAGCTGCCATGGATCCGAAACCGATGACGTGCAGGAGGACAGATGGTAAGAAATGGCGGTGCTCGAGAGATGTGGTGGCGGGTCAGAAATACTGCCACGACAGAGCATACCCCGCGAGTCCCCGGGTCCTGACCCAACTCGTCCCGGTTGTTTTCCAGAAAGCAGTAAATGGGGTGGAGATTGATGATATTATTATGGAGCAACAACTCGTCCCGGTTGTTTTCCAGAAAGCAGTAAATGGGGTGGAGATTGATGATATTATTATGGAGCAACAGCTCGTCCCGGTCGTTTTTCAGAAAGCAGTAAGTGGGGGTGGAGATTGATCCTAGTGCTCAAACTGATTATGTTGAAGCCGGTTCAAAGGTACAGCTGCCTTTATGGCTTGCTTATGAGTTACGCCTCAAACAAGTAGTAAAGATGAAGGCTTCTGCCTGTTTCAATCACAGAACAAAGCTGGAACTTGGGGCTGATGGTGCAGTCGGCTCCCTATGATGGTGGTCCCCAACGACTGCTTTACTTTTTTTTTATATTTAATATGCTCCACTATTCCACTATCCCACGGGATAACATGATTAAAGATAAGAAGATTCCCAGCAAGGTTCCCCGTCTCCACTATCTGTTGGACCAGAAGATGCCCATCAACATGCTGAAAAAGATGAAATTTTCATCATGAAGGGGAGTGTTATTACATATTTGCCCCTTCATTTATTATGTAATTACATTTGAGTCTCCCAAGTATTTATACGAGATCTAAATACGGAGGCCCTAAGTATGGTACAAACAGCAGTCCCCTAAGTCTTCAGTCAAGAGAGACTTTTGGCTGGAGACTTGAAATTCAGTCCATGTGTGGGCCGAAGTAACTAGATGTCGTCTAGAACTGATACTCAATATGAGGCGGTAATCCATGTGAAATGATGGTCAACTAGAAGTAGCATATGTTTTGAGGCTACTCGGCTCGTGACTTATGTTGCCTTGGTTGGCTCGGCTTGTGGCGTTGAAGGTGAGGGAGTCCCTTTTATAGAATAAGGGCTCACTCCTCAATACATAAATGATGGGTTAGAGTTGATGCTCGCGGCGAGGCGGTTTGCACAGCAGGCGGCGATGCTCTCTAATGATGGTGAGGGAGTCCCTTTTATAGAATAAGGGCTCGCTCCTTAATACATAAGTGATGGGTTAGGAGTGATGCTCGCGGCGAGGCGGCTGCTCAGCAGGAAGCGATGTTCTCTAATGATGGTGAGGGAGTCCTTTTTATAGAATAAGCGCTTGCTCCTCAATACATAAATGATGGGTGCTCTTTAATGAAAGTGAGGGAATCCCTTTTATAGAATAAGGGTTCGTTCCTCAGTACATAAATAATGGGCTAAGTCTCCCAAGTATTTTTCATGAGGCCCAATTACGGAAGCCAAATATATGGTACATAGTGTAGTCCCCCAAGTCTTTATGCAATAGAGTCTATTGGCTGGAGACTTCAAATTTAATCCATGTATGGGCCGAAGTAGCGGTTGTTCGGAGGCGGTCTTTGTATACCATGCACTGAAACTTTGTAGGTGAAGCTTTGAAGCTGGAGCTTTTGTAAATGAAGCTTTCGAAGCTGGAGCTCTGTAAATGAAGCTTTCGAAGCTGAAGCTCTATAAATGAAGCTTTCGAAGCTAGAGCTATGTAAATGAAGCTTTTGAAGCTGATTGACATGAGTGATGCTAATGAATGTTTATGTTGATTGACATGAGTGATGCTCATGAATGTTGACATGAGTGATGCTCATGAATGTTTATGTATGATTGACATGAGTGATGCTCATGTATGATGGTGATTGTCATGAGTGATGCTCATGAATGTTTATGTATGATTGACATGAGTGATGCTCATGTATGATGGTGATTGTCATGAGTGATCCTCATGTATGTTGACATGAGTGATGCTTATGAATGTTTATGTATGATTGACATGAGTGATGCTCATGTATAATTTTGGAGTACTGTACGTACTTTTGATCACCTGGTTAGTGATAATAGCGGCAGGCTGCCGAATAATTTTGGAGTACCTTGGTTGGTGATAATAGCGGCAGGCTACCAAATAATTTTGGAGTACTGGACGTACTTGCCGAATAATTTTGGAATACTGGACGTACTTTTGATCACCTGGTTGGTGAAAATAGCGGCAGGCTGCCGAATAATTTTGGGCTTGCCGACATATTTTGCCCTTTTTTTTTTTTGGCATGCTGCCTTTTTTACACATTAGTATAACTATATAATAATTGCTCCAGTTTGCAAAAGACAACTTAATAAAATATTCATCAATGACAGTGGGTATGGGTGTGCCATGCTTTCCACTTCCTCCTCGGCTTTTCTCCATCTCCAGACCTCTTTTCCTTTTTCATTATTTTCTTCCATTTTTTCTACTTTTGCTTTTGTTTCCCACTCCATTTCCTGCAATTTTCAAAACTCCATCTGCATAATTGAAGGGAATTTGAGCTTTTGCTTTTGCTTTTACTTTATGCTTTTTCGACAAGCTGATGGACGGAAAGGGTGGCATTGTATGGCTCCACAACCGTGTCAGACACCTTTGGGGATGGGAAGACAGAAAATGTTAACATCATTCTGGTCTGCTCTCTTTATTCCTTGCTTTTGCAGTGTCACCCATGTGCTCTCATAGAGGAAAGCTTGTGGTGTAGGAGATCGAGCCTGGACTTGCCAACAATCTGTCGGGCGCCGGCGATGACGATGCAGAGGTCTGCGAATTTCTCTTAAAAAGCTTTGGAATCGACCTCTAAAAATGGAAATCTCCTCGCCATTGAGCCACATCCGATCTTGGTCAAATGTGGGACTGACGGAGACAGTGGTGGTGGTACAAAGATGCACAGGATCAAGAGTCACGCTGATGCTGTCATTGACCGGCAAGATTAACATCCATGAGCATCACTCATGTCAATCAACATAAACATTCATGAGCATCACGCATGTCAATTAGCTTCGAAGCTTCATTTACAGAGTTCTATATTCGAAAGCTTCATTTACAGAGCTCCAGCTTCGAAAGCTTCAATTACAAAGATCCGACTTCAAAAGCTTCATTTAAAAAAGCTCCAGCTTTAAAGCTTCACTTTCAAAGCTTCACCTACAAAGCTTCAGTGTATGGTATACAAAGACCGCCTCCAAACAACCGCCACTTCGGCCCATACATGGATTGAATTTGAAGTCTCCAGCCAACAAACCCTATTGACTGAAGACTTGGGGGACTACACTATGTACCATATATTGGGCTTCCACAACTGGGCCTCATGAAAAATACTTGGGGGACTTAGCCCATTATTCATGTATTGAGGAGCGAACCCTTATTCTATAAAAGGGACTCCCACACCTTCAAAAGAGATAGATTCTTAGCCCATCACTTATATATTGAGGAGCGAACCCTTATTCTATAAAAGGGACTCCCTCACCTTCATTAGAGAGAGACTGTTAGCCCATCACTTATGTATTGAGGAGCGAAACCTTATTCTATAAAAGGGACTCATTCACCCTCATTAGAGAGCATCGCTGCCACCTGAGCAACCGCATCGCCGCGAGCATCACTCTTAACCCATCACTTATGTATTGAAGAGCGAGTCCTTATTCTATAAAAGAGACCCCTTCACCATCATTAAAGAGCATCGCCGCCTGCTGAGCAATCGCCTCGCCGTGAGCATCAACTCTAGCCCATCATTTATGTATTGAGGAGCGAGCCCTTATTCTATAAAAGGGACTCCCTCACCATCATTAGAGTGCATCGCCGCCTACTGAGCAACCGCCTCGCCGCAAGCATAAACTCTAGCCCATTATTCATGTATTGAGGAGCGAGCCCTTATTCTATAAAAAGGACTCCCTCACCATCATTAGAGAGCATCGCCACCTGCTGAGCAACCGCCTCGCCGCGAGCATCAACTCTAGCCCACCATTTATGTATTGAGGAGCGATCCCTTATTCTATAAAAGGGACGCCCTAACCTTCAACGCCACAAGCCGAGCCAACATAGGCAACATAAGCCACAAACCGAGCAGCCTCGCAATATGTGTTACTTCTAGTTGAGCATCATTTCAGATTGAGCACCGCCTCATATCGAGTATCAGTTCTAGACGACATTTAGTTACTTCAGCCTACACATGGTGAGGGAGTCCCTTTTATAGAATAAGAGTTCGCTCCTCAATACATAAATGATGGACTAAGAATCTCTCTCTAATGAAGGTGAGGGAGTCCCTTTTATAAAACAAGGGTTCGCTCCTCAATACATGAATAATGGGTGCTCTCTAATGAAAGTGAGGGAGTCCCTTTTATAGAATAAGGGTTCGCTCCTCAGTACATAAATAATGGGCTAAGTCCCCCAAGTATTTTTCATGAGGCCCAGTTGCGGAGGCCCAATAAATGGTACATAGTGTAGTCCCCCAAGTCTTCAGTCAATAGAGTCTGTTGGCTGGAGACTTCAAATTCAATCCATGTATGGGCCGAAGTGGCGGTTGTTTGGAGGCGGTCTTTGTATACCATGCACTGAAGCTGTGTAGGTGAAGTTTTGAAAGTGAAGCTTTGAAGCTGGAGCTTTTGTAAATGAAGCTTTAAAGTCGGAGCTTTGTAAATGAATCTTTCGAAGCTGGAGCTCTATAAATGAAGCTTTCGAAGCTAGAGCTCTGTAAATGAAGCTTTTGAAGCTAGAGCTCTGTAAATGAAGCTTTCGAAGCTGATTGACATGAGTGATGCTCGTGAATGTTTATGTTGATTGACATGAGTGATGCTCATGGATGTTGACATGAGTGATGCTCATGAATGTTGACATGAGTGATGCTCATGAATGTTTATGTATGATTGACATGAGTGATGCTCATGGATGTTGACATGAGTGATGCTCATGGATGTTTATGTATGATTGACATGAGTTATGTTCATGTATAATATTGGAGTATTGGACGTACTTTTGATCACCTAGTTGGTGATAATAGTGGCAGACTGCCGAATAATTTTGGAGTACTGGATGTACTTTTGATCACTTGGTTGGTGATAATAGCGGCAGGCTGCCGAATAATTTTTTTGTAGTATTGGACGTACTTTTGATCACCTGGTTGGTGATAATAGAGGGCCTGGCTCTTTTGGGCATATGGGCATTTGCCCTCCACATAACTTTCCAGCCCATTATTTTGGGCTTGCCGTTTTTTTTTTAATTTTTTTTAATTTTTAATTTTGAATTTTATTTTTTATGATTACCCTCTGATGGGGTTATACAGATGTCTCCGAAAGATAAGAAAAATAAATCACATCATTCAAAAATAAATCTGACCCTCTGCTCAATGGGTCACGCCTATAATTCCCTTTTCTACATGCCATCACCACCGCAATTATGTCTGCTTCTTTTTATCTTCTTTTGCTTTCTGCTTTTACTTTCTGCTTTTCTTTTTGCTTTTCTTTCTGCTTTCTGCTTTTGTTTCCCACTCCATTTCTAGACATCCTTTTGCTTTTTCTCTTCTCTTTCCACTGCGCCTCTCTCTCTGTCTCTGTGTGTGCGCTGCTGTGCATTTGTAAAAAACATCTTTGGAGGTCATCACTCATGAGCTCCGTAACCACTTTCTTTGGAGGTCATCAACCCATCAATATCAGTCTACTACGTGTTTTCTCGTGAATCCGAAGGCTCTATGGCTGGCTGCGATGCGGTTATGGGTTTGTGGTTGCGGCGATTGATGGGATTGTACCTAAGAACTGGGGAGCTGTGATGCTGCAGTAGGCATGTACTCGGCAACTAGCAGCCTCTCATCCCCATCACAGCAATACCCAATCAAACTCGCAAGTCGCCGATGCCGTAGCTTCCCAACACCCAAGCTTCATCCGTAAACCCACTTAATCCAAAACACTAATCGAGAGAGAGAGAGAGAAAGAGAAATGAGTAGTAGCAGCAGCAACATCGCACCTGAAGAAGGAGATGCAGTGCGTGTGAATGTGAGCTGACTACCTAGGTTCGGGTTATCCCCTACTGATAAGTTGCTGATCAGCTACTACCTGAAGAACAAGATAGAGGGGACGAACTACCATTTCCGCCACGTCTTCCCTGAAATCAATCTCAGCAACATAACGTAGCATTCATCCCAGAAGTTCGTGAGAATGAGTGGTTCTTCTTCACCCGGCCCAAATACAAGGACACCAACAGCACTCGCCGCGACCGACTCACGCATCAATGCTATTACAAGATCACAGATGATGAGCGGGAGATCAGTGCTGAAGAATCCAATGCTGGGATTTATTTAATCTCCTACTTCTAAAAAAATAAAAAATAAAACAAAAATCCTCTTCATCAGAAAATCACAACGGCTTCTGATCTCCATGGCCATGGAGGTCAAGCTCCAAAAGGAAGACGGCCCACAAGTTCTCAAGGTCCTAGATGCTCTAAAACAAGCCTTCCACGAGCTACAGACCCACCCTAGTACCGATTTGCCCGAGTCAAACTCAATATCCGCATCCGCCTCTTCAACCAGTGAGACCCACTCGGACCTCCTGACCCGGCTGACGTCACCCGACTCCGACGTCCAGCTCAAGGCTCTTAGATTCACAATCCTCGTTAATTAGATCTCTTCTCTCGCTCTTCTTTTTCCCGAAAAATCTCCACCTCTTTCTCGGAAAATCTTGGTTTTTGCAGCGTTCAATGGCCGACAAGTCGCAGAAATGGGTGCTGATGGTGACGGCTCAGACGCCCACCAATATCGCAGTGATCAAGTACTGGGGGAAAAGGGACGAGAAGCTCATCTTGCAGGTCAATGACAGCATCAGCGTGACTCTTAATCCTGCGCACCTTTGCACCACCACCACTGTCTTTGTCAGTCCCACCTTTGACCAAGATCGGATGTGGCTCAATGGCGAGAAGAATTCCATTTCTGGAGGCAGATTCCAAAGCTGTTTAAGAGAAATTCGCAGACCTCTGCATCGTCATCGACGACGCCCGACAGATCGTTGGCAAGTCCAGGCTCGATCTCCTACACCACAAGCTTTCCTCTGTGAGAGCACATGGGTGACACTGCAAAAGAAAGGAATAAAGCGAGCAGACCAGAAAGATGTTAACATTTTCTGTCTTCCCATCCCCAAAGGTGTCTGACGTCCATCAACTTGTCAAAAAAGCAGAAAGTAAAAGCGAAAGGAAAAACTCAAATTCCCTTCAATTGTGCAAATGGAGTTTTGAAAGTTGCAGGAAATGGAGTGGGAAACAAAAGCAAAAGTAGAAAAAAGGGAAGAAAATAATGAAAAAGGAAAAGAGGTCTGGAGATGGAGAAAAGTCGAGGAGGAAGTGGAAAGCATGGCACACCCATACCCATTATCATTGATGAATATTTTATTAAGTTGTCGTCTGCAAACTGGAGCAATTATTGTATAGTTATACTGATGTGTAAAAAAGGCAGCATGCCAAAAAAAAAAAAACAAAAAAAAGAAGGGCAAAATATGTCAGCAAGCCCAAAATTATTTGACAGCCTGCCGCTATTATCACCAACCAGGTGATCAAAAGTACGTCCAGTACTCCACAATTATACATGAGCATCACCCATACCCACTGTCATTGATGAATATTTTATTAAGTTGTCTTCTGCAAATTGGAGCAATTATTGTATAGTTATACTGATGTGTAAAGAAGGCAGCATGCCAAAAAAAATAAAAAAAAAACGGCAAGCCCAAAATAATGGGCTGGAATGTTATGTGGAGGGCGAAGGCCCATATGCCCAAAAGAGCCAGGACCTAGGGCTTCAAACTCCAACCTTCATCCCTCCACTTAAAGGTTCACCCTCTATTATCACCAACCAGGTGATCAAAAGTACGTCCAGTACTCCAAAAATTATTCGGCAGCCTGCCGCTATTATCAACAACTAGGTGATCAAAATTACGTCCAGTACTCCAAAATTATTCGGTAGCCTGCCGCTATTATCACCAACCAGGTGAACAAAAGTACGCCCAGTACTCCAAAATTATTCGGCAGCCTACCGCTATTATCACCAACTAGGTGATCAAAAGTATGTCCAGTACTCCATAATTATACATGAGCATCACTCATGTCAATCATACATACACATTCATGAGCATCACTCATGTCAATCACACATAAACATTCATGAGCATCACTCATGTCAACATTCATGAACATCACTCTTCATAACATTCATGAGCATTACTCATGTCAACATCCATGAGCATCACTCAGGTCAATCAACATAAACATTCATGAGCATCACTCATGTCAATAAGCTTCGAAAGCTTCATTTACAAAGCCCTAGCTTCGAAAGCTTCATTTACAGAGTTCGAGCTTCGAAAGCTTCATTTATAGAGCTCCAGCTTCGAAAGCTTCATTTACAGAGCTCTAGCTTCAAAAGCTTCATTTACAAAAGTTCCAGCTTCGAAAGCTTCATTTACAAAGCTCCGACTTCAAAGCTTCACCTACAAAGCTTCAGTGCATGGTATACAAAGACCACCTCCAAACAACCTCCACTTTCGCCCATACATGGATTGAATTTGAAGTCTCCAGCCAACTTGGGGGGACTACACTATGTACCATATATTGGGCTTCCGCAACTGGGCCTCATGAAAAATACTTGGGGGACTTAGCCCATTATTTATGTACTGAGGAGCGAACCCTTATTCTATAAAAAAAAATCTCTCACTTTCATTAGAGAGCACCAATTATTCATGTATTGAGGAGCGAACCCTTATTTTATAAAAGGGACTCCATCACCTTCATTAGAGAGAGACTTTTAGCCCATCACTTATGTATTGAGAAGCGAACCCTTATTCTATAAAAGGGACTCCCTCACCATCATTAGAGAGCATCGCCACCTGCTGAGCAACCACCTCGCCGCGAGCATCACTCCTAACCCATCACTTATGTATTGAGGAGCGAGCCCTTATTCTATAAAAAGGACTCCCTCACCATCATTAGATAGCATCGCCGCCTGCTGAGCAATTGCCTCGCCGCAAGCATCAACTCTAACCCATAATTTATGTAAATTTTGGAGTACTGGACGTACTTTTGATCACCTGGTTGGTGATAATAGCGGCAGGCTGCCGAATAATTTTGGGCTTGCCGACATATTTTGCCCTTTTTTTTTTCTTTTGGCATGCTGCCTTTTTTACACATCAGTATAACTATACAATAATTGCTCCAGTTTGCGGAAGACAACTTAATAAAATATTCATCAATGACAGTGGGTATGGGTGTGCCATGCTTTCCACTTCCTCCTCGGCTTTTCTCCATCTCCAGACCTATTTTCCTTTTTCATTATTTTCTTCCCTTTTTCTACTTTTGCTTTTGTTTCCCACTTCATTTCTTGCAACTTTCAAAACTCCATCTGCACAATTGAAGGGAATTTGAGCTTTTGCTTTTACTTTCTGCTTTTTCGACAAGCTGATGGACGGAACGGGTGGCATTGTATGGCTCCACAACCGTGTCAGAAACCTTTGGGGATGGGAAGACAGAAAATGTTAATATCATTCTGGTCCGCTCTCTTTATTCCTTGCTTTTGCAGTGTCACCCATGTGCTATCGCAGAGGAAAGCTTGTGGTGTAGGAGATCGAGCCTGGACTTGCCAACGATCTGTCGGGCGCCGGCGATGATAATACAGAGGTTTGCGAATTTCTCTTAAACAACTTTGGAATCTGCCTCCAGAAATGGAAATCTCCTCGCCATTGAGCCACATTCGATCTTGGTCAAATGTGGGACAGACGGAGACATTGGTGGTGGTGCAAAGGTGAGTAGTCTTTCTAAACCCTTCTCTGAAACTCTGTGATCTGTCTTCACACCAATCACCAAAGTCATCATCCATGGCTGCCTCATCCACTCTCTGCAACTTGTTCTCCCTCCTCAGCCCCTCAAAGCCACCGCAACCCAAACTCCCACCTCACTTTCACTTTCAGTCCCTCGAATCAGATTTGGGGCCAAACCTCCATCCAACAAGGCTCCCGCCTTGATTCGAGTCATCCGAAACTCGATGAGTCAACCAGCCGCCGAGGCCACTCCGGATATCCCAAAGTCCGACACCAGAGACGTCCTGGTTCAGTACGTCGTGCTCAGGCAAGACCTAATCGACACGTGGCCGACGGGCAGTGTGGTCACACAGTGCTGCCGTGCCTCCGTATCCGCCATTTGGTCCCACAAAGGCGACCTCATCACCCTCCAGTACTGCAGCGCAGAAAACATCGATTCTATGCATAAGCTATTTCAGCTTGTCACAATGGCAGGAGCTGGAGCTGCAGGCTTTGATATTCAGGGTATTGGGGAAGAGCTGCCATGGATCCGGAACCTACGAGGTGCAGGAGGACAGATGGTAAGAAATGGCGGTGCTCGAGAGATGTGGTGACGGGTCAGAAATACTGCCACGATAGAGCATACCCCGCGAGTCCCTGGGTCCTGACCCAACTCGTCCCGGTTGTTTTCCAGAAAGCAGTAAATGGGGTGGAGATTGATGATATTATTATGGAGCAACAACTCGTCCCGGTTGTTTTCTAGAAAGCAGTAAATGAGGTGGAGATTGATGATATTATTATGGAGCAATACCTCATCTCGGTCGTTTTCCAGAAAGCAGTAAATGGGGTGGAGATTGATCCTAGTGCTCAAACTGATTATGTTGAAGCCGGTTCAAAGGTAGAGCTGCCTTTATGGCTTGCTTATGAGTTACACCTCAAACAAGTAGTAAAGATGAAGGCTTATGCCCGTTTCAATCACAGAACAAAGCTGGAACTTGGGGCTGATGGTGCAGCCGGCTCTCTATGATGGTGGTCCCCAACGACTGCTTTACTTTTTTTTAATTTAATATGCTCCACTATTGCATTATCCCACGGGATAACATGATTAAAGATAAGAAGATGCCCACCAAGGTTCCCCGTCTCCACTTTCTGTTGTACCGGAAGATGCCCATCAACATGCTGAAAAAGATGAAATTTTCATCATGAAGAGGACAATAGTCCCCCAACGACTGCTTTATTTTTTTATTTTTTTTGAATGATGTGATTTACTTTTCTTATCTGTTGGACACACCTGTATAACCCCATTAGAGGGTAAATAAAGAAAGAAGGCAGCATGCCAAAAAAAAAAAGTACGTCCAGTACTCCAAAATTATACATAAGCATCACTCATGTCAATCATGCATAAACATTCATGAGCATCACTCATGTCAATCATACATAAACATTCATGAACATCACTCATGTCAAAATTCATGAGCATCACTCATGTCAATCATGCATAAACATTCACTCATGTCAATCATACATAAACATTCATGAACATCACTCATGTCAACATTCATGAGCATCACTCATGTCAACACTCATGAGCATCATTCATGCCAACATTCATGAGCATCACTCATGTCAATCAGCTTCGAAAGTTTCATTTACAAAGCTTCAGCTTCAAAGCTTCATTTACAAAAGCTCCAGCTTCAAAACTTCACTTTCAAAGCTTCATCTACAAAGCTTCATCTACAAAGCTTCATCTACAAAGCTTCAGTGCATGGTATACAAAGACCACATCCAAACAACAGCCACTTCGGCCCATACATGGATTGAATTTGAAGTCTCCAGCCAACAGCCTCTACTAAATAAAGACTTGGGGGACTACATTATGTACCATATATTGGGCTTCCGCAACTGGGCCTCATGAAAATACTGGGGGGACTTAGCCCATTATTTATGTACTGTGGAGCGAACCCTTATTCTATAAATGGACTCCTTAACTTTCATTAGAGATCACCCATCACTTATGTATTGATGAGCGAGCCCTTATTCTATAAAAGGGACTCCCTCACCTTCATTAGAGAGCATCGCCGCCTGCTGAGCAACCGCTTCGCCGCGAGCATTAACTCTAGCCCATCATTTATGTATTGAGGAGTGAGCCCTTATTCTATAAAAGGGACTCCCTCACCTTCAACGCCACAAGCCGAGCCAACCAAGGCAATATAAGCCACAAACCGAGCAGCCTCGCAACATGTGCTACTTCTAGTTGAGCATCATTTCAGATTGAGCACCGCCTCATATCGAGTATCACTTCTAGACGACATCTAGTTACTTCGGCCCACACATGGACTGAATTTCAAGTCTCCAGCCAAAAGACTCCTGAAATGTTGATGCACAAAACCATGAGGGTCTTGGAACAACGTAAATCCAACCGTGAATCTGCAAGAAAGTAAAGAACACAAGATGTATCGTGGTTCACTCCAATGTTTGGGCTACGACCACACTGATGTTGATATTGTTTCACTCTGAATGATGAATATACAAGAAGGCTAGATGCAGTGTGCTCTCTAGCCTATTTTATGTGTGCTCTCTTCCCATGACCTAAAACTTGGCTCCCCCTAATGAGGAGAGTGAGGAGTCCTTTTATAAAATAAGGGCTCCTCACTTATTACATATTTGCCCCTTCATTTATTACATAATTACATTTGAGTCCCCCGAGTATTTATGCGAGGTCTAAATACGGAGGCCCTAAGTATGGTACAAACAGTAGTCCCCCAAGTCTTCAGTCAAGAGAGTCTTCTGGCTGGAGACTTGAAATTCAGTCCATGTGTGGGCCGAAGTAACTAGATGTCGTCTAGAACTGAATACTCGATATGAGGCGGTGTTCAATGTGAAATGATGCTCAACTAGAAGTAGCACATGTTGCGAGGCTGCTCGGCTTGTGGCTTATGTTGCCTTGGTTGGCTCGGCTTGTGGCGTTGAAGGTGAGGGAGTCCATTTTATAGAATAAGGGCTTGCTCTTCAATACATAAATGATGGGCTAGAGTTGATGCTCACGGCAAAATGGTTGCTCAGCAGGCGGCGATACTCTCTAATGATGGTGAGGGAGTCCCTTTTATAGAATAAGGGTTCGCTCATCAATACATAAGTGATGGGCTAAGTGTCTCTCTCTAATGAAGGTGAGGGAGTCCCTTTTATAAAATAAGGGTTCGCTCCTCAATACATGAATAATGGGTGCTCTCTAATGAAAGTGAGGGAGTCTTTTTTATAGAATAAGGGTTCGCTCCTCAGTACATAAATAATGGGCTAAGTCTCCCAAGTATTTTTCATGAGGCCCAGTTGCGGAAGCCCAATACATGGTACATAGTGTAGTCCCCCAAGTCTTCAGTCAATAGAGTCTGTTGTCTGGAGACTTCAAATTCAATCCATGTATAGGCCAAAGTGGAGGTTGTTTGGAGGCGGTCTTTGTATACCAAGCACTGAAGCTTTGTAGGTGAAGCTTTGTAAATGAAGCTTTCGAAGCTGGAACTTTTGTAAATGAAGTTTTTGAAGCTAGAGCTCTGTAAAAGACGCTTTCGAAGATGGAGCTCTATAAATGAAGCTTTCGAAGCTGGAACTCTGTAAATGAAGCTTTCGAAGCTAGAGCTCTGTAAATAAAGCTTTCGAAGCTGATTGACATGAGTGATGCTCATGAATGTTTATGTTGATTGACATGAGTGATGCTCATGGATGTTGACGTGAGTGATGTTCATGAATGTTGTGAAGAGTGATGTTCATGAATGATGACATGAGTGATGCTCATGAATGTTTATGTGTGATTGACATGAGTGATGTTCATGAATGTTTATGTATGATTGACATGAGTGATGCTCATGTATAATTGTGGAGTACTGGACGTACTTTTGATCACCTGGTTGGTGATAATAGCGGCAGGCTGCCGAATAATTTTGGAGTACTGGACGTACTTTTGATTACCTGGTTGGTGATAGTAGCGGCAGGCTGCTGTATAATTTTGGAGTACTAGACATACTTTTGATCACCTAGTTGGTGATAATAGCGGCAACCTGCCGAATAATTTTTGGAGTACTGGACGTACTTTTGATCACCTGGTTGGTGATAATAGAGGGTGAACCTTTAAGTTGAGGGATTGAGGTTGGAGTTGGAAGCCATAGGGCCTGGCTCTTTTGGGCATATGGGCTTTCGCCCTCCACATAACATTCCAGCCCATTATTTTGGGCTTGCCGTTTTTTTTTTTTTTTGGCATGCTGCTTTCTTTACACATCAGTATAACTATACAATAATTGCTCCAGTTTGCAGAAGATAACTTAATAAAATATTCATCAATGACAGTGGGTATGGGTGTGCCATGCTTTCCACTTCCTCCTCGGCTTTTCTCCATCTCCAGACATCTTTTCCTTTTTCAGTATTTTCCTCCATTTTTCTACTTTTGCTTTAGTGGTGGTCGATGCCCATGGAATCTGAGGAGACTGCATTGGATGCTTGCAATGATCTCCCGCACTTGCATTTCCAGTCACTTCTCCTTTCTACTCATTTCTTCCCTTTTTTTCCTGAAATATTCTCTCAACAACTAGTACAGCCCACGTTTAGCCCATCCTTCTTTTTCTTTTTCTAACATCATGATTGAAGGATCGATGTCTAACATCATGATTGTGTTCAGCTCTGCTGGTTGTCTGGTTCGAAGGATCGCTTTCTGCAGGCTTCCCAATTGTTGAATGAGACTTCGATTAGATCACTGGTGAGTGCTTGACGGAAAGAGTTGAGAAATTTCCAAGAGATTGATGGAAGAACCCATATGAGGTCAGTTGTTTTGATCTTCGCTGGCTGGCTGGTTTGAATGATCGCTTTCTGTCGCATGTCTTTCCCTTTCAGCTTATGCTACATCTTGAATGCTACCATTATCAGCTTAGCAAACACCTTCAAACCTTATGCGACATGCACCCATGTTTGAAGGTGGAAAGGCTATCATCATCGATACTGAAGCATCCTTCTAGAACCAAATCTTCAAGATATTGTAACTCGAAGATCGATGGTAAGCATCTATCTGTGATCGGCAAGTAAGAAAGATCCAAACTTCGAAGATCTTTACACTTTACAGCAAGCAATCTGACCCCCAAGTCGCTAACACGGAGGCACCATTTCAAATTAATTAATCTCAGCTTTCTGCAACCAACTGCGATACACCCAACACCCATATCCGTAATCATCTTGCACATCCCCATCCACAGCCTCTCTAAGTTCTTCGCCTCCGCCAGAGCCGCCACCGCGGAATCTCTGAGCTCGGTGGCGTTCGACAGGTCGATCTCCACCATATTCTTGCAATTTGCAGCCAAACTGAGAAATCCAATTCCCGAGAAGCAATTCGACCGTGAAAGATCTATCGATCGGAGGCTGGACATACAGGCATTAGAGATGGCGACGAGGGAAGCGTCCGGGACTCGCGAGCAGAGCGTGAGATCGATGTGGGAGGCATTTGGGTAGCGGTGGAGGACTTTCGGGAGGTGGTCGGAAAGCAAAGGCTTGAGTTTTTTGCGGTGCTTAGATTATGCGGCATGGAAGGACTTGCAAACCAAAGAGAATGACTTTTTGTCAATTGGGTTTTTTTTTAGGAAGTCGAGGATTATGAATATGATTTCATCGGAAAGAACATGGAAGACGTTGTTGTCGTTGTTGGTGTTGTTGAGTAGAATGGTCATTTGCCTCTTCATGGTCTGAGATTTTTTTCTACGATTTGGATGAAGAAATGGGAATTGATTTTATAGGTGGAAGAAGAACACAAGATGTATCGTGGTTCACCCCAATGTTGATGCACAAAACCGGAGGGTCTTGGAACAACGTAAATCCGACCGGGAATCTTCAAGAAAGTAAAGAACACAAGATGTATCGTGGTTCACCCCAATGTTTGGGCTACGTCCACACTGATGTTGATATTGTTTCACTCTGAATGATGAATATACAAGAAAGCTATAAGCAGTGTGCTCTTTAGCCTATTTTCTCTCTTCCCATGGTCTGAATCTTGACCTCCCTCAATGAGGAGAGTGAGGAGTCATTTTATAGAATAATGGCTTCTCACTTATTACATATTTACCCCTTCATTTATTACATAATTACATTTGAGTCCCCCGAGTATTTATACGAGGTCTAAATACGGAGGCCCTAACTATGGTACAAACAATATATATATATATATATATATATATATTATTTTTAATTTTATTTTATTCCCATATTTACTAGCACCAAGTATCAATCTACAGTAGAATAATTGTTCGAGCTTTGGCCAAGACAAGGTTGTTATTTGGCAATATCGACAAGTTATTATGGTTTAAACATAAAAATTAGAAATGTAAAATAAAATAAAAAAGCAATAGTTTATTATTCTTTATTGGTGTTACTGTTGAGAATGAATCTCACACGTAAAAATTGATAGACATCGCATGTGCTTATAAGTAATTAGGCAACTCCTCATATTGCTAATTGGTTTTATGGTGGAACTTCAACTTTGTTCATGGTATTAGAGCATGGCCTTGCATGTACTTATAAGTAATTGGGCTACTTCCCGCATTGTCAATTGGTTTTATGGTTGAACCTCAAGTCTTCTTTTTTTTTTCTTTTTTTTAATATATATATACACACACACACATACATTTATATTTATTAAGGAGAGCTTGAGAGTTTGAAACTGTTACAATAATTTACAAAAATTTAAGTTTTGAACCCAAAACCTAGATGTAAAAACCCAACACTCTATTAGCTAAAATATTTGACACATGCAAAATTTTATTTTTCACTGATAGTCCATCACAGAAGGCCAAATTTCTGAACAATTTTAATTAGCTACACCGGATGAGAATGAAATAAAACGAAAAAAGTGCATAGTTCATATATCTATACTATTATTAAGAGAACCCTCCTTGTCAACTTTTTGCCACTTTTTTTTCCTATTTTGCCCTCACTTTTTATACATAATACTTACATAAGGAGGGCAAAATAGTAATTTTGTATCTTTTGCCACTTTTTTCTATTTTGCCCACACTTTTGATACACAATACTTACATAAGGAGGGCAAAATAGTAATTTTGTGCATTAACTCAAGGTTACTTCTGGCCGTACATGGCTCGAGACGCGGAGCAGTATGTAAGAAAGTGCGACAAGTGCCAGAAATATGCCCCGGTTGTTAGACAACCCGCCGAAGAACTCAATCCAATCGTAGGAACCTGGCCATTCGCAAAATGGGGCCTGGACATCATAGGCCCGTTACCGAGGGCACCCGGAAGTAACAGGTTCGTCCTTCTCGCCACAGACTACTTCACTAATTGGGTAGAAGCAGAAGTGTATGTTTCTGTTACGCAAGATGACGTTGTAAGATTCGTATGGCGGAACATTATATGCCGGTTTGGCATACCAAGGGCGATTGTGATGGATAATGGAACACAGTTCGACAATCGAAGGTTTAGAAGCTATTGCACCGAGAAAGGGATCACATTACAATTCTCTTCCAGGAGTTATCCCCAGGGCAATGGCTAAGCAGAGAAGACGAATCGAACGCTTTTTTATTGTTTAAAGAAAAAGTTGGAACAGTGTAAAGGAAAGCGGCATGAGGAACTCCCTAATTCACTATGGGCTTATCGCACCACAAAACGGAAGCCAACAGGTGAAAGCCCATTCTCTCTCGCTTGTGGTACTGAAGCGGTTATCCCCACAAAGGTCGGTCTACCTACGGTCAGAACATTAGTTGTGGAAAATGGCGAGAACGATCAGCAGCTAGCCCATAACCTCGACTTAGTCGAGGAACAAAGAGAGATCACTGCACTACGACCTACGAACTACCAGAACCAAGTTGCCGCTTACTTCCACAAGCAGGTTAAGTCGAAAAGATTCAAGGTAGGAGAATGGGTATTGAGAAAGGTCATGGAAAACACAAAAGATTTGAATGCAGGGAAGCTTGGACGCATATGGGAAGGACCATATGAGATGACTGAAGCCTTCGGAAAGAGAGCTTATAAACTCAGGCATGTTGAAACAGGTCAGTATGTGCCGCGCCCGTGGACAACAATTCATTTGAGAAAGTACCACATTTAACTTTTCGTGTTTATGTTTTCCATATTTAAATTTCTGTTTCCAGTAATGTTGAAGGGTAAATCCCTTTCTGTTTGCATGTCGAAGAATGTATCCCTGGATGTCTGTTGAGATCTCCCTATTGTTTGATAAATAAAGTTGCATTTCATTCGAATCTTAAGCTGAAGAGTATAAACTAAGGGATGAGGATCGAATCAAGATCGAAAATATAAGATCAAGTGGGAAAAGAAAACCCAAGATTGAATTGGCAGAGACCCAATCAAGATCGAGTGGGAAAAGAAAACCCAAGATCGGATGGGCAGAGATCCAATCAAGATCAGAAATCAAAGATCGAGTGGGAAAAGAAAACCCAAGATAGGATGGGCAGAGACCCAATCAAGATCGATAATCTAAGATCGAGTGGGAAAAGAAACCCAAGATCGAATGGGCAAAGACCCAATCAAGATCGAAAATCTAAGATCGAGCAGGAAAGGAAAGCCAATGGGCAAAGACCCATCCAAGATCAAATAGGTAAAAATTGATTCAAGGTTGAATGGTTTCTGAGATCGATAACGAAAGGGTGAATTTAATCTGATTTGCCTCCTCGAACACGTCGCGTGTTTGTAGAGGAAAATGAGGCATGACATGTACGAAGGTAAAAAGCTTAGGCAGTGGGACGTTGTTCTCCTGCCGTAAAAGAGAATATGTTTTATTTAAAAGAGGAAAACCTCTTAGATGTTGGACACATAGTACGATAAACGACAAGAATGAGAAGTAAACCTACTAGCAAAAAGGGAAAAACAAGGACAACATCACTACTAGATATCCCAGTAGTGGTTGGACCTAAGGGCCCAATTTCTTACAAGCAAAATGACACCTAGTCTAACGGGGTAGATAAACTATCCCAGTTTACGGAAGGAAAAGCTGTTTTCACCTTGGAGTGGAAATATTGGATGCCTTGCTTAAAACCATCATGTATGCCATCTGAATGAGCAGCAGACACGGCACGATCGGCAGCCATTAATTCCCCCCTGAGATGATCCACCTAGTGTTCAGCGCGTTGTAAGTATCCCTTCAGAGTTTCACGTTCGTTCAATAGTAGGGAGTAGTCGAAGCACTGGGGACATCGTGGGTGGTGACGGGAAGGTGCGCGAGAAGGACCCGCTTCATCTCTTGCGTAAGGGTCGAGAGAACGAGCGATAGAGTCAAGAGCCCGAGTTGCATAATTCCCTCCCGGAGAGACCATTATGTCAGTAACCGGATTAAGAGCCCGAGTGGTATGATTTAGCCTCAGAGAGATCATTCCGCCGACAATGGAGTTTAGAGCTTGTTCTCCACCCGATCTTGTTTGAGACCGGTATGTGGATTCACGAAAAGTGTTAGGGACTTCAGAAGAATAAGAAGCCCTCATTGGCGAACGAGAAGATGAGTTAGAACATAGCTCGATTACATTCCTAGAACCCCTGGAACCCCTCCGGGAGCTTCTTTTTTTTGGAACATCAGCGTAGAGCCGGAAGTAGAGCTGGAAGTGGAGCTTCACTTTTCGATTGTTAGCCATGAAGATCCAAGTACTACCTAATGGCTCTCAAACACCCCTTTATATAGAGGCAATTTGAAGTTGATAGAAACGAAAATTCAAAATCTAAGGTGATCATATCTTATTAAGATAAGTTAATCTCTTTGGTTTGAAAACTCAAATTTAAGGATAAAGGATATTGATCACATTTAGTTAAAATTGAAAATCAAAAGGAACGGATAGGAAAAGTTAGGCAATGGAAGAGCGAAGGCCCAATTTGTGAATGATAATCACACGAAGATATAACTGAGATAGTAAGTAAAATACAGATTACAAACACTGATGGGGTTTTAGCCCATGAGAACGGATCACTAACACAAATGGGGGTTTAGCCCAAAAGAACAGACCACGTGATTGCGAGAGCTGCTGAGCGCCGAAACGAGGGCCGGATTGAAAGCCTCTAAAGCCTAAACTCGATATGGGTCCAGAAGTAGTAACAAACCCGCTGCCTGGGATAGGATCAGAAGAAGCAGGTTGGTCTGAGGGTCTCCGATCTTTAGGATCCATCCCTTCGTACCACTCATATCCACCCAGTTCAATCCCCATATGGCGATCATACACGTTAGGATCATCTACAAATTGATGTTCCGGGCATTGTTGGCTTTGCACCCAACCAAATCTGAAGCTGGAAGCCATCTTCTTACGTATATGCTACATATTCATCTCACGCTCAGTGGCCCTCGCTCGCTTGACCTCGACCAACTCTTCCTTCGTACAGCGTACTTCGGACGTCGTAGCATCCCGAGCTCCTTTCAAACTTGTGATCTCTTCCTCATATCCGTGAAGTTTAGCCCGATACTCTCTGACCTGTTGCTGAGTGGCTAAGGGATTCCAACCTGGCAGCCAGTCTGTCTGATTTTTCCTTTTGAATGAGAGCCATCTGGAAACAACGTTAGGGTTAAAGCTTACAGAAATGACGAAAACATGAGAGAATGAAGGAATACCTTCATAAGGCAATGAGATTCATAAGAGTCGACATCGTCATCGAGCATTGCCTCGAAACGACCAGCGTCATTAGGATGAACCAAACCTCTCGCCACAGCAGTAGCGGTGCTTACATTGCCCCATAGATCGTCTCCAAGGGTGACGTGACTCCCATATCTTTTTGTGAACTCAGACCTCCAAGCTTGAGATGAATTGCTGGAACCATCGCCACTAGTCGAGCCGAAGGTGGGAGGAGCCAGTTGCCATTGCATGGATCTTGGGGCTGTGTCGAAGATAGTCGGCGAACCACGCCTATGCTTTTTGGGCCTATCTGCCAGAGGACGTTTATCCAACCTGCTTGCAATTCTGGGCACAGGAATATCACGTAGAGGCCACGTAACGCAGCGGGACGGTGGAATGTCAGAAGGTGGTAAAGCCATCACAGGAGAATAATTCGAGTCAGAATCCGTGTTCGATTGCCCTGACTCCTCATCTCCTTCTCTTTCGTCTTTTTCTTCTGAGCCCTCCATTCGATAGTCGGTCACAAGCAAGGTATAAAATATCGATGATATCGGAAATATCGATAGTTCAAAAACACTGAAATTTCGATGGAAATATCGGAATATTATCGATATCGATAAAAATTGAATAAAAGCCACGGAAATTGTAAGAAAAACTTGGAAATTCTTATTGAAACTTTGCAGGATGTTTATTTAGTCAATTATCTATTAGTTTATCACAAAAAATTGGAAGGAAATGCATTGCATGATAGATATAACTGATTTAAGTTGATTATATAGCGAGCTGGCAAACATTGTGAGTGTAGAAAATATATAGTAATTAATAAAAGAAGTTTAAACACACCATAATCATTTATATATAATGAATTAGTACAATATTTTATACTTTATACATTGCATGGTAAGATACATGAGTGACTTAGCAAGGTCTAAAATATCGATGATATCGGAAATATCGGTAGTCCAAAAACACGAAAATTTTGATGGAAATATCGGGATATTATGGATATTTTAGACCATGGTCACAAGTAAGGAAGACTCTACGCTGAACTGAAGGTCAAGATCGAGAGCGAAGATAGATTTAAGTAGGGGGTCTGGGTGCAACGACCGGTCGACCAAACAGTACGGGAAGTAAACGATGGAGTTGCGGAGAGAGGTGATTTGAGTGAGGGTGTCGGCAACTTCTCTAGAGCTCCATATCTTCCTCGTCACAAACTTCTTTAGCCAGCATTTTCGGTCTTTGGAAATGATCTGTTTGGGACCATCCGATAAAGCTATGAAAGAAGTTCACGGTAAGTAAAGTCTGCATATTTATGAAAAACAAATAATAAAGGTAAATTTATATACCAGGTTTAGGACCGAAAGCAAAAGGAATAGATAGTTGAGACAGCTCGGGAGCCTTCCAATTCCCCGAAATCAGAAGAGGGCGGTTCTTCCAATCTCTGGCTCTCGAAGGGCCCAATGACAAGAATTTCTTACGATATCTAGGTTTAAAATTAAAGAAGCTAGTTTCACCCTTAATAACTGTCAAGTCGAGATAGAGAAAATCCCTAAAACATAAGGATACACCTAGCTTCAGACCCAATGGCAGAAAGGTCGACATAATCAAGTAAGAGTTTGGGTTCAGTTGCATAGGGTGAGTATTAGTGAAGAATAAGATGAGATGAATCATGGGGTGGAGCAGGAAACTAATGACCCCTAAATGGTCCGGAGACAAAACGGTAGACCCGGCTGGGATACCAAGGCCCGAATACATGTCGGCTCTGGCAGGAAGTGGGCTAAGGTGTATGTCATCTGGAACATGACCTAGTTCACGAGCCTTGACAATTTCGAAGTGTGGTGAAGTACCACTATATTTAGACCAGGGTGTACATCTCGACATGATAAATGGGTGGGAGACTTACCGGCCAAAATTGGTTAGATAAGACAGAAGAGGAATTTGTGCTCGTAAACGTAAGTGGAATGTTTGAAATATTCTCGCAAGAGGGGTTTGAAATGAAAATTACCTGTAAACTAAGAGGTCACTCTGAAGCAAGAAATCATAGGCTTGGAGAAGAAACTAAGCAGAGGAAGTGAAGAAAAGCAGAGATGGAGAAACACAAGGTAATGACACACACACACACACACACACACACACACACACACACACACACACACACACACACATATATATATATATATATATATATACATGCGTGCATAGAGATGTACACGAATATATGAACAGTACGTACAGAGATCCGCATAGCAGTATGCAGAGATATGCACACGTATGTTGCTCGTAGGTCTGCCTATATATGCCTATGAATCCAGCCATATATATGTATATATATATATAAAGGCAAGTGTCGGAATTGGTGTGTATACATATAGAAAAGCATGCAAAAGTCTGGCAAGGACGTGATTTCCACAAAAGTACACTTATATATATATATATATATATATATTGGTGTGTATACATATAGGAAAGCATGAAAAAGTCTGGCAAGGACGTGATGTCCACAAAAGTACGCTTATATATATATATATATTGGTGTGTATACATATAGGAAAGCATGCAAAAGTCTGGCAAGGACGTGATGTCCTCAAAAGTACGCATATACATATATATATATATATATATGTATGTATGTATAAAGGAAAGTGTCGGTATTGGTGTCTATATATATGCACATGAGTGTGTGAACGTGTTTTAGACTTCTGCGCTACAGCTACAGCTGCTGTTTTCGTCAGTTCAACAAGACGGGACAGTGAGTTATATAATACATACACATACGTGTAACCTGTCAGGCAGGCTACACAGTTAAATTTCATCGGTCCTCTTTCATCATGTTAGTCCACTTTCGTCATGTCAGTCCACTTTCGTAGTGTCAGTCCTCTTTCGTCATGTCAGTCCACTTTCGTCATGTCCAGTTTCGTAATGTCAGTCCACTTTCGTAATGTCAGTCCTCGTTCGTCATGTCAGTCCACCTTCGTAATATCCTCGTAAATCCTCGTTTGTAAATCTTCGTTCGTAAATCCTCATTCGTAAATGTCAGTCTACTTTCGTGGAAGGTGTCAACCCATATTTTATGTGAAGATGTAAGGTGACTTTCGTAAAGTAAGCGAAGGAGCTTGTTTGGCTTTCGCGAGTTAGGCACACGAAACAATGACTTTGGTAAATTTACTTACCCATAGAAAAAGCAACTTCCACAAATTTGGTCTTAGTAAGAAATGCTTAAAGTTTAGCTAGGTTCAAAAAGCATAGTTTCAAGGCCACATGGGATCGAAAAACATAGTTTTCCCCTATTTTACATACGTAAAAAAGGGAAAAAGGGGGCATTGTGGGAGGATAAAATCCGGTTTCGACTCATGGGCCAATCCAAGTCACCCAGGGATGGTGTTATGCAAGGTAAACTGTAAGGAGAGCCCACGAGGAACAGGCGCACGTGTCCAGGTAACCGCCTCCACTACGAATGATCATTGAGGAAGTGGGAAAGGAAAATATGACGTGGTGCTTGTTCCCGAACCATGCGGTCATATTACGGAGGATCATTGAGGAAGTGGGAAAGGAAAATATGACGTGGTGCTTGTTCCCGAACCATGCGGTCATGTTACGAAGGACCACTAAGGAAGTGGGAAAGGAAGAGAGATCGTGGTACTTGTTCTCCAGGCATGCAATCCTATAAATATGGAGTGGAGCCAAAGAACAAGGTACGTGAGGAGAACCCGAGAGAATCCAGAGAATAGAAACCAATTGACTGACTTGAGCATCGGAGTATCTTTTGCAGGTACCCGCCCAGGCAAACTGCGGAAGAAGATTATTTTGGGACACCTCGAAGAAGGATTCGGCAAACGTTAGGATTGCGGTCAACAAATCTGTGGAGGTATTTCTTCTCGTAGGAAATCTCGCTCCAACATAAGTCGAACTTGATACGTATCACTTACAAGTGAAGACGAGACAGTAATAGTAGTCAGTATAACCGGCACAAAAGTTAAGACAAAACTATGTTTTCCATTGTAATAGTAATTGGTATATGTGGGGGTGGGGGTGGGACTTGACGCATCTAAATAGCTGACGGTAGTTTAACTTACACAAGAAGTCTCCCACCCAAAAGAATATAAAAAATTCGGGTGGTTGAAGCTAAAGCAGCTACTTTTAAAGTAATAGAAAGAAAAGCAACAACTGGAGTGGGGATCATAGTCGAAAAGAGGATTCATCACTCATTTCTCATTCAAAACGGTGCATGAGACTTTCATCTCACACGGCTCCATGTGACCTAAGAAACATTATCATATCGATACTCAGTCATCGCCGTTGCCTCCGTCATCCATGTCCATACCCCCCGTCTCCATAATCGTTCTCATCTCCCTCCGCCGGGTCGGCACCCCCAAAATTGTATGAACCTGTATAATTATCCACCTCATCATTCTCAACCTTTTCCAATGAGAATTCTTTCTTGATAGCCATGGTTTCCAGATTCTCATCACTGAAAAATGAAGCGTATGGCTGTAAGACCTGCATTACAAATACAGAAATCGCCAGAACATGTCATACAATTGAATCAGAAGTTTGTGAATACATATAAATGATAAGTATTGGGCTGGAAAGAGATGACATATTCGATGTCTGAGAGTAACAAAAGAACAATAAAATGGAGAGAGATGTCGTAAATTCGATGTCTGAGAGAAACAAAATGCTAGCCATCTGAAAATTTGAAACCTCTATAGTTATGGTAGTATCATCGGGATGTTCCACATGTGCAAAATTAGACTCATGACAGGAATGATACTTGGCAATAGCCTCAGGTGTAGCTCGACATACGCGTGACCAATGGTCCATTGATCCACAACGGTAGCACATGTCCAATGTAGTGGAATTCGATTAAATGGTAGCTTTTCCCTTGTTCTTGAAGTTAGGGGCCTCCTTTGGCAAGGCCTTTGCTTTGTTGACCTTGCGCCCGTGGCTGGAGTTGCCGCCCATTTCCATGGCTACGATGGTTCTTTTGTCGTTTGTGGCTGCTAAAATTAGTCGCATGCGCTTCAAGCGTAGCGTTCAAGCCAATGGGTTGAGCTTGATGATTTTTCATCAAAAGTTGGTTTTTCTTTTCAGCAAGAAGTAAAACAGAGATCAAATTTGAAAATTTGGTGAAATTTGGTGCCCTATATTGTTGTTGTAGGACAATATTAGTGGCATTGAAGGTCGAATAGGTCTTCTCCATATATGCATGCAACTCTTTCCAAATGCGAATTTGAACTACATTATTGCTAGCCCATTGTGAGGCTTAGTGCATTCCCCCACCTCCTTAGTGTAGATAATATCGTTTGTCAAAAAAAAAAAAAAAAAAAGATCTCTCACTTATAAGTGAAGACAAATACCTCTAAATCATAATACTAAGTGGCACCACAAATTTAGGTCTCATTTCATATAGAGGATCGGATTAAAGGGGCTAAACATGAATTAAATTTCTCCTTTCATTCTACCATTTTAGGAATGATTGTAGTGAATAATGGTTAATTAGGTATTGTTGTGCTTTAAAAAAAATGATTCTACTGTGATGTGAGAATAAACAATTGTAATATAAAACTGTTGAGTGTTTGGTGACCTTTTTTTTTTTTGTAAAATTGCTTATAGCAAAAAATAAAAATAAAAATAAATAAAAAAAATTGCTAGTTTGGTATTGTAGTGAATAATGGCTAGTTTGGTATTGTTGTGCTTTAAACAAATAAAATAAAAATTGCTTCTACTATGATGTGAGAATAAACAGCTGTAAAATAAAATTGCTTATAGAAAAAAAGAAGAAGGTCTAAGTGTTTGGTAAACTTTTATATAAAATTGTTGTGAATATGCTAAATGACTAAAACAAATATATGGTATTTAATGTGATATAATAAATGCCAAAGAGAATAATGTAAGGGTAAAGATTGTAATTTTGTAAAATTTGGGGGGTATACTTGCCATTTGAAAATTTCATTAAATTGGCACTGATCACTATGTTTAAAAAAAAAAACAGTTTTTTTTTATAAGAATGGTAGGCTCTACTTCTTCTTTTCTACTATTATTGACATCAAATTTTAAATATTTTTTTTGTTTTACCAAACACATTTGATGTTTCAGATTTTTTAATATGTTGCTTTTTTTTAAGCACCATAATCTAGCTCTAAGTTTTCTTATTGATTCCTACTTCCAAGTTGGCCGCAATGTTTTCAATTTTTCTTTCAACATACCTTGAAATGTTTTATGCATTTCAATCCAATCCTCAGCACCAAACGCTTCTTAGTCTTTACATATCCTGCCAACATATTTAGCAAGGGGATGGGGAATAGGATGCTTAACCCCATCCATATATGCTAAGCTTAGAGTTTAAATGTCCAAGCGTCAATGGCTATACCCCAATTACTATGGCTGGAAAAAATTCCCGAAAATCCCAAACCAAACCGAAAAAATTCCAAACCCAAACCGAAATTATCCCAAATTTTGGTATTCCCGTACCGAAAAATACCGAAATATTCGGTATGGGATTGGTTTTCAGATTTCATTTTATTCGGTAATCCCGAAAATCCCGAAATCCCGAAATCTTCTTATCCTAATGTCCATTGTAAGTTTAAGTTGGGTCTTTTCTTTTGTATTCTTCTCAATTCCTCAGACTCAGACTCTGTCTCTCTCAATCGCTCACTCTCACTCTCTAGAAAAACAAGTTCGAACGCCGCTCCAGCGCTCCTCCGTCGAGCCCGTCCAATTAGAACGCGGCTCCTCCGTCCACTTCAACGGCGCTCATCCGGCCACACACACAGACGCAAGAAGATGCGAATCCAACACGAATCAAGTCCCAAAATCCAGGTAAGGGTTTCTTATTTTCACTAGGTAAGAGTCCCAAAATAGGCAAATCGGTTAAAGAAAGCAAGGAAAGCTATGGAAGGTCTGGTTGAGATGGGTTTGGTTGCATCTAGAAGGGAAAAGTTGGCATCTGTTCCATCTGGTGGTGATGCAGTTGCTTATTCTGCACCCGCAGCCGGCGGTGGTGGTGGGGCTGCTGCTCCTGCCGCTACTGAGCAGAAGAAGGAGGAGAAGGTGGAAGAAAAGGAAGAATCATATGACGATATGGGTTTCAGCCTTTTCGACTAAGGGATTTTTGTTTGGAGCTTTGCCTGTATCAAGACTTCATCTTTATAATTTTGGGACCAAAGCTGTGTTTTTAAGTTTATGTTTGTAGTTGGATATGGTTCTGGATCTCTAAAATTTTGTTTAGATATGCAAGTGTTCGAAGACGTTTACTTTGGATCTTAATTCCATCTATTTGAGTCGAAAAAGAAAAAAAAAAGATGGATCTGGTGAGAGCTATTAGGGTCAGCAATTTTAGTGTTTCGCAAATCAAACAATTGCTTAAATTTGCAAAGATTGTACCCGTTATCAATCAGGTTGGATTTCGTAGATCATTCTTGCTATTTTTAACCGCTCGGCATCAGAATTTGTCCTTTATAAGTAGTTCATATTGTTTGAATGATGCAATGGATTTCCATATGTTTTTTCCTTTTCTGTTGCTTCTTTGATTACAATGTCGATCCATGGCCCTAATATGTTAGAGTAGACAAGTGATTTAAGTACCATTTTGATGAGGAAATTCATTGGATAAGTTGGCTTTTCAGCAATTATTTTGCTACAATCTACTAGCATGAACGAATCATCCCAACTTCTACCGTTTTCTGTCAGGTATTTCCTCAGGTACTTCAAGGCCATTGTTCTGCATATATTATTTGAAACTATTTCGGGATTCCCGATTTGTCCCGAAATCCCGAAACTATTTCGGGATTCCCGAAATTTTGGTTTGGGATCTGTCTTGAAATTGGGATTCCCAAAAATTTCGGTTTGGGAATCGGGACATGGTTTTCGGTTCGGTATCCCATACCGAACCAGCACTACCAATTACCCAGTGGCCAAACTCTTGCCATTTACATAAAGAGAAGGGTTGAACAGAAAGGGACGACCGATTAAGAGGAAAATGACAGTTTAAGGCCAAACATTTAAGAAGAAAAGAAAATTGATTGGATTTAAATACAAAAGGCAAATGTTGGAAATCCGATTCAAACAAAATGCTGCTCGAATTATAACAGAAGTTTTTTTATTTTTTTAATTAACATTCATAGACTTTCCAAACAAACAGAGCTTATGCTTCACTCACACGCGGTATGGATCATGATGGAATGCCGTTTTTGTAAGTCGGATCCGCTTAAGAATGGAATGATGGAGTATCGAATGTCAATATAAGTTAGATAAACTTGGTATTAAATAATAAAGACAATTAAAAACTCATTCATTTTTCTATCTTTTCTAGTGTTTTTCCAAACACTTGAACAAGATTGCTAGACCACACCGGTTCAGCTTGGGGATTTGAAACTCGAAATGGTAACTGGTAACGGATAAAAATTCCTGAGGCTACCACTAAAACGAATGCAACATTGCTAGACTCACCCCTTTTTTACTAAATTTTTAAACAAATATATATATATATATATATATATTTATTTTGGTTGAACAATTTAGGAATAAGGAATACAATTTATAAAGCATGCTGAAAATTTTGAGCCTCCCCTACCATAAAAGCAATGTTATTAGACCAGTTGGGCATATATTACCCCAATTGGAGCCTATGAATTACCAATTGCCTATTGACCAAAATTATTAACACAAAACCCATCATTCCTGCCCCTATAAAATGACTCCCCTTCTCATTTTGTAACACAAGAAGAGCAGAGATGACTTACATAAAGTTGTTTGTGCTATTTCTTGTAGTGGTTATTGTTATCACAACTTCATCCAATGCCCAATACGATGAGGATGACAAGCTACAAGTCACTCCCATAAGACATGAAATTTACAAGCCATCAATGTTTATACCACCATTTCCCAAGCCATGGCTACCACCATTTTACAAGCCACCATTTCTTCCTCCTATTGTAGTGAGACGACCACCACCTCCACCTCCACCTCCGAAGAATCCGCCACCACCCCCACCTCACAAGAATCCTCCACCACCAAGACAGAACAATCCTCCACGAGCACCACCACCTCAGAACAATCCATCATTAGCCCCATCACCAAGACGAAATAATCCTCCACGAGCACCACCACCTTTGAACAATCTACCACCATCACCATCACCAAGTCAGAGCAACCCTATTCTAGCACCTTCGTCAGGTCGAAACAATCCTCAACGAGCACCACCACCTCAGAATAATCCACCGCCACCACCATCACCAGGTCAGAACAATCCACCGCCACCAACATCACCAAGTCAGAACAATCCACCGCCACCCCAGCCAAACAATCCACCGCCACCACCTTTACCTGGTCAAAGCAGTCCTCCACCACCACCATCACGTGGTTGGAACAATCCCCACAAGTTCCACTACCTTAGAATATCCATCCACCACCACCTTTAGTAAGTTGAAACAATCCTCCCCCACCACCATCCCCAAGTCGAAACAATCTTCCTCCACCACCACCACCACCAAGTTTGAACAATACGCGACCACCCCCACCAATTATCCATCAAAATTGAGTCAATATGAGCTAGATAATTCCTTGAAATAAGAGTTGTCGAAACTTAGTTGTCAACAGCTTCTAATATGATCGATTACCTAAATAATACTATATATTATATAAATATAGTAATATATTACTGCTCTTGTAACTGCCTTAATGAAATTTGGTTTCCTCTTGCAACCTTTATTATGCAATATAAATTACCAACTATAATGAAGTAACATTTTGGTTCGTTATATAATTTGCCCACTTTGTCATGAGAATAGATGACATACATTCCTTTTGCTTGTATCTTAGTAGACATGCTCCGCTTTGATTCCATGTGAACCATACTTGATTCACCAAACTCGACCAATTAAAAGATGAAGAATACGTGAAAACTACCACAATTGTTGTTACAAAATCTCTTCCAAAAAAGTGCATCATGTGAAGTTTCTGATAGTCCAACATTAATAAGAATTTATCACGATAGTACAATTCAAATCATGAATGGAGTACAATTCAAACAACCATATCTATAGCACTCCCCCCCCCCCCCCCCCCGCCCGCAAACGAGGCACATGTGAAGTGAGGATTTTGAAAGTCAACAGCAAGAAGTGCGATTGTGAAAGACTTTTGGTGAACACGTCTGACTACTGCACCTCGGAAGAAGCAAACTGAACCTAATGCGTGTGAGCAACAATATGTTCTCGCACAAAGTGATAATCAAGAGCAATATGTTAAGTGCAACAGTGAATATATATATATATATATATATATATATATTGATGCATAAAATCGGAGGGGTCTTGAAACAACGTAAATCGACACGAAAAGCTACGTCGGTTCTCTCTCAATTTTTCATCTCACCACCGTAAATCTGCAAAAACTCACACAGAGACACAACCAAACTTTTGGTTGCAGTTAAGATCTACCAAATACATCACTACGTTTCGGTTTTCTCCACTACTGTTGTCTGCGTCCGCCATTCAAATACATAAACAAAGAGAAAAAGGAAAGAAATTTCGCAAATTCGAGAGAAACCCACTATTTTTTTCGCCATCTTGTTCTTGAACTCCAGAGCTTCTGACCCAATAGATCCGCCATGCTCAGCCTTCGGCCTCGCCGCGATTCCACCTCATCTGCCATCCATGGCATCTGCAAGCTCTCTCGAAGCGATCTCGTCCCTCCATTTCTCCAACTCGATCAGGTCTCCTCCTCTACTCAGACCTCCGACTGGGCTCAAGAGGAAGAAGTAAGAGAAGAGGCCGAAAGAGCAGAAGGGGAAGGGAGCAGAAGAGAGCTCCGGCGACAGAGTTTTGAAGGTCAGCGAAGAGGAATACTATCCCGAGCCGCCGGAGGAGATCAAGCTCTATAGTGGAGCACTGTCATATGGGCTAGATTTCTCGCGCGCCGGACAAAGACTTCAACTAGCCGAAATCGTCCGGCACCGATCCGGTTAACTCGTTTGAGGAGAGATTCAATTGGTTTAGATTCTCCTCCGCATTACCTGCTGCAGCTCTTCTTCTCGCTCCAGATCCAGCGATATTACGACGATGCTCACCGCAGCCTCACCCTCAGTCCCTGCTAGTTCACCGAGCTCAGTGAGTCGGAGAGCAAATCAGCGCAGCAATGGAGTCGTCTCGGCGAGTTCGAAGATTGAACGAAGTTCATTCGGCCACAGACTTCAAGTCTCGGATCGAATCCGAGAACGTTCCCGCTGTTTTCAGCGACTGCGTCAAAGATTGGAAAGCTTTCTCCAATTGGAATCCATGTAATGGCGGTCTCGATCATTTGCAGGAACGAGTCGGATCGTGTGTTGTGGAAGATATGCTATCTGATTCAGTGCCTGTATTCAATGGTGATATTGGAAGCCATGAGAGAGTACCGTTGCAATTTTCTGCATTCATTGGTCTATGTAAGAAACGCATGCATCATTTGGAGAATGGTTCCGGTGTTGAATCAGATCGGCATGGCTACTGGAGTCTTCATCTGAGTATGACAGTAAGCCCTATGAGGATGCTCCTCAATAAATCTATTTAGCACAGGTTTAACCTTCAAAGGCTTTCTTGTAGCAACCTGATTTTGTGAAGATGATGCTGAAGTGACAGAGCCTTCTCCAGGAGGGCCAACAGATACATCATAAGAGTTTTAAGAGTCACGTTGTTGTAGCAGTTTGGAATAAAGAGAAATTATTGAGCATTTTACAGTGGTGCAGTCATGTGAGACGGATCTGCTTATATGTCGAGAAAGTAAAAGTAGAAAGCCAATGAGCTGGAAATGCAAGTGTAGGAGATCATTGCAAGCATCCAATGCAGTCTCCTCATATTTCATAGGCATCGACCACCAGTAAAGCGAAAGCATAAAGCAGAAAGCAAAAGTAGAAAAAGGGAGGAAAATAATGAAAAAGGAAAAGATGTCTAGAGATGGAGAAAAGCCAAGGAACTGGAAAGCATGGCACACCCATACCCACTGTCATTGATGAATATTTTATTAAGTTGTCTTCTGCAAACTGGAGCAATTATTGTACAGTTATACAGATGTATAAAGAAGGCATGATGCCAAAAAAAAAAAAAAAAAAAAGGCAAAATGTAGGCAAGCCCAAAGTAGTGGGCTGGAATGTTATGTGAACGGCGAAAGCCCATATGCCCAAAAGAGCCAGGCCCTATGGCTTCAAACTCTAACCTTCATCCCTCCACTTAAGGTTCACCCGCTATTATCACCAACTAGGTGATCAAAAGTACGTTCAGTACTCCAAAATTATTCGGCAGCCTGCCGCTATTATCACCAACCAGGTGATCAAAAATACGTTCAGTACTCCAAAATTATTCGGCAGCATGCCGCTATTATCACCAACTAGGTGAACAAAAGTACGTCCAGTACTTCAAAATTATTCGGCAGCCTGCCGCTATTATCACCCACTATGTGATCAAAAGTATATCTAATACTCCAAAATTATACATGAGCATCACTTTTGTCAATCATACATAAACATTCATGAGCATCACTCATGTCAATCATACATAAACATTCATGACCATCATTCATGTCTACATTCATGAGCATCACTCATGTCAACATTCATGAGCATCACTCATGTCAACATTCATGAGCATCACTCATGTCAATCAACATAAACATTCATGAGCATCACTCATGTCTATTAGCTTCGAAAGCTTCATTTACAGAGCTCCAGCTTCAAAAGCTTCATTTACAAAAGTTCCAGCTTCAAAACTTCACTTGCAAAACTTCACCTACAAAGCTTCAGTGCAGGGTATACAAAGACCGCCTCCGAACAACCGCCACTTCGGCCTATACATGGATTAAATTTGAAGTCTCCAGCCAACAGCTACACTATGTACCATATATTTGGCTTCCTCAACTGGGCCTCATGAAAAATACTTGGGTGACTTGGCCTATTATTTATGTACTGAGGAGCGAACCCTTATTTTATAAAAAGGACTCTCTCACCTTCATTAGAGAGAGACTCTTAGCCCATCACTTATGTATTGAGGAGCGAACCCTTATTCTATAAAAGGGACTCCATCACCATCATTAAAGAGCATCGCCGCCTGCTGAGCAACTGCCTCGCCGCAAGCATCAACTCTAGCCCATCATTTATGTATTGAGGAGCGAGCCCTTATTCTATAAAGGGACTCCCTCACCATCATTAGAAAGCATCGCTGCCTGCTGAGCAACCGCCTCGCCGCGAGCATCAACTCTAGCCCATTATTTATGTATTGAGGAGCGAGCCCTTATTCTATAAAAGGGACTCCCTCACCTTCAACGCCACAAGCCGAGCCAACCAAGGCAACATAAGCCACAAATCGAGCAGCCTCGCAACATGTGCTACTTCTAGTTGAGCATCATTTCAGATTGAGCACCGCCTCATATCGAGTATCAGTTCTAGACGACATCTAGTTACTTCGGCCCACACATGGACTGAATTTCAAGTCTCCAGCCAAAAGACTCTCTTGACTGAAGACTTGGGGGACTACTGTTTGTACCATACTCGGGGGACTCAAATGTAATTATGTAATAAATGAAGGGGCAAATATGTAATAAGTGAGGAGCCCTTATTCTATAAAAGGACTCATCACTCTCCTCATTAGGGGAGGTCAAGCTTTAGGCCATGGGAAGAGAGCACGCAGAAAATAGGCTAGAGAGCACGCTGCCTCTAGCCTTCTTGTATATTCGCCATTCAGAGTGAAACAATATCAACATCAGTGTGGACGTAGCCCAAACATTGGGGTGAACTACGATACATCTTGTGTTCTTTACTTTCTTGCAGATTCACGGTCGGATTTATGTTGTTCCAAAACCCCTTCGGTTTTGTGTATCAACAATATGTATATATATATATATATCGCTGCCAGTTATCACATTAGAGGAAAATTGGACGAGGAATAGGAACCCACAGCTCACTTAAAAGACAAAATATCCAAATCGAATCTGCACATCCATAAACTAGGGCACGATACTTTGCTTCAGTACTTAACCAAGAGGCTGTTCGTTGTTTCTTATAACACCATGTGATCAAGTTAGAACCCAGGAAGATACAAAAACTCGTGACAAAATGACAGGTGTCCGAACAAAGCTGCCCAATCTGCGTTAGAGTAAACTGAAAGAGAAGAAGAAGCATCACAACATCATATTGGCAAACCATGACCATAAGTACCTTTTAAGTAACACAAAATATGTTTAGCTGCCTCCAAATGTGAAGAAGTAGGACGACCCATGATTTGAGCAACGTTATGAACGGCAAAGGAGACGTCGGAGATATTGAAGACCTCCACCACAATAGCGATAGAAACAGGGACCAACCAACTCAGTACCACATGTACGTGTCATGTCTCCCTTCTTGAGAATGTTCAATCTGTACCTTGTCTGGGTGAGATGAATATCCGGCCACATAAAAATGACTTTTATCCGAAGAAAATAGCAGCTTGCCCAAGTCTTTTAAATCAAATTCAACACCTATTTTTTTTAATTTGAAAGAAAAGCAGAGGGATCACTACCCACAACAACGAACACAGAATTATCAGCCCGGCTTTAAAGGAAACCAAAATTGATAATAAAAGAACTAAACCTCTGAAACTAGGCACGAGAGGCCTGCTTTAGGCCATAAAAGGCCTTATGTGCATGCAGTTAGAGAATGTGCATGCGGTTAAAAATCAGAGCATCAAACGTAAGAACAAACAATTTATAAATTATGAATATTATTAACAGGAAAACGATAATAAGAATGCAGAGACGGCTATAAACTAAGGCCTACATCTTGACTGACTTAATTCTCATACTAAACTACAAGCTATATTTATAGAATGCAGAATCTAAAGAATCCTAATCAGATAGGTGTGACCCAAACCTAGACAATCAAATAATAACTAATATTCCAACACCCCGTGTCAAATTCATGGCGGTACACGACATGAGTTGCCAACAAGTAGATGCAGATGCAAGCTCTATTAGGCCGATAAGGCAAGACAACTCAAGCAAGCTTTCAAGCAAAAGAGCAATTATAGCGAACTGGACTAGACTGGACAAGAATGGATTAGACTAAACTAGTGAACTGGATTGGACTGGCTGGCAAACTAATTCAGATTCAAACATGCTGATGTTGAGAGTGGTAGGATTTTTACCACTTGCAAAAGTAGGAATTAAAATACATAATAATACTTATAAGAGAACAAGGTTATTATAGTATAAACAGCTCAAGTAAGGTCGTTCTCTATCGGATCAATATGAATAATTTGTATTTGAAACCAATTCTTAGTTAAGTATACAACATAAGTTTTGGAAAAGATTTGAAATTGTGAATTAAAGTAAAAGAACAGAAAATAAAATAATTAAATTTGACTAACAAAAACCGGCAATGAGAGATAAAATAAAAAAAAGTTTTGGAGAGAAATCAAATGTGAAAAGCATTATGGTTTAGCCGTTACCATTAACAATCCTATGCAGTTCTACAAATTACTTATAAGTTAAAACATGCAACTTTAAAGGTTAAGTTTTCTTAATGGATATTCTCCTCGTGATGTTCAAGTAATTACGTACACTTGACATGTAATCCGTCAGTGATGTTTAGATTAAACATAAACATGCAAGACTTAATAAGTTTTATGAATTAGATATGAACAATTAGTCTTAACGTTTCTAGAACTGTGCAGAGAGCATTACATGCCTAGGATGCCTACCGAATCAGCTTCCACTGGTCTCCCAAACTGCAGAGCTAATGCCTCGATAAAGCGCCTTCTAACATCAACCAAGGAGATTGCCTCCAAAACCTTAATAACAAGGCAAAATAGTCATTCGATTTCCCTATTCATTATAGCACGATGCGTCACACTTAGGGTGTATTTGTTGTACCGGACTATCTCAGACTGGATTAACTTCTGGGACTAAGCTAGACTGACTTAGAATAGACTAAGCTGAACTAACTTAGTAAAGCGTTTGGTGATGTGTTGGACTAAGAAATGGGATAACGAAAACAATGAAAAATGGACTGTATACAATCATAACAACAAAATTTCATACAACAACATCATATTCTAAATAACCTACAATCAAATCCTAAATTGAAATATACGCAGGAGGAGAAATTGCTAATTAACTCATAATCCACTCCAAAAGTTCGTTTTCTATATAAAAAAAAACCAAAGATTTACTTGCCCATTTCAAATCAAACCAAACAATAAATCCACACTGTCAATAAATTTCCCTTAAATCAAAAAGATAAAAAAAATAAAAAATAAAAAATGGGGGAAAACGGAAAGAAACGAATCTGTCTATCAGACCTCTGCGTAATTGAGATCCTCCATCTCCGAATCAAACCTCCAGCTGCGAGCCCAACATCGTCTCCTCATCCAAGCTCTCTTCTCCGATGACCCACCTTCATCCCCTCCTCCAATCGACGTGAATGGCCATGCCGCCGGTAGTGAAAAGCTTTCTATGGTAGACTCGGCTTCGCTCTTGTCCTTTATGAATAAGTCGAAGAAGTGCGGAGCCAAAAACAAGTACATCTCGTCAACAATCATCGCCATCGCTGTCAGTGGGGTGGTCTGGCGAGGTCGGTTGACCGGACCAGAACAAAGAAGCGAGGAGAACAACTGGACGAGGACGCGAACGGTCTTAGCAATCCCGTGCTTATTGGGGGGTCTCGCTAAGACCTTCTAAAAAAGGACTTAGTCGGGACGAGTCGGCTATAATCTCATTAAATCTATTCCTACGTGTAACAAACACAGTTTTGGACTAATAGCTAGTCCAGTCCAGTCCAAGGAGAATTAGTGAAGGCAAACAAAAACACCCTTAATTTTCTATTCTTGTAAGAAACAGTAACGGTTGTCACTAAACTTTAGTAGAAAACTTAACGTTTCTGATCAGAAACGTTAATTCTACGTATAAGACAAAATACAACTCCTACAAAAGTTCTCTACTAAACAGCAACAAGTGTTTAAGAGTCCTCTCAAGGCTTTCAGCTTGTAAGTGATAAAATAATTACTACTAAACAACAATGTTAGTGACAACCAGTACAATTTTTTTTTACACTATTTATTTTATATCTAAAGGAATGAAGGCTTGAGCGGCCACACATCCATATAAGTCGAACTTGATATGCATCACTTACAAGTGAAGAAGAGACAGTAATAGTAGTCGGTATAACCGGCACAAAAGTTAAGACAAAACCATGTTTTCCATTGTAATAATAATCGGTATATGCAGGGGGGGCTTGACGCATCTAAATAGCTGACGGTAGTTTAACTTACACAAGAAGTCTCCCACCCAAACGAATATAAAAAATTCGGGTGGTTGAAGCTAAGGCAGCTACTTTTGAAGTAATAGAAAGAAAAGCAACAACTAGAGTGGGGGTCAGAGTCGAAAAGAGGATTCCTCACTTCTCTCTCATTCAAAACGGTGCATGAGACTTTCATCTCGCACGGCTCCATATGACCTAAACAACATTGTCATATCGATACTCAGTCATCGCCGTTGCCTCCGTCATCCATGTCCATACCCCCGTCTCCATAATCGTTATCCTCTCCCTCCGCCGGGTCGGCACCCCCAAAATTGTATGAACCTGCATAGTTATCCACCTCACCATTCTCAACCTCCTCCAATGAGAATTCTTTCTTGATAGCCATGGTTTCCAGATTCTCATCACTGAAAAATGAAGCGTATGGCTGTGAGACCTGCATTACAAATACAGAAATCGCCAGAACACATCATACGATTGAATCAGAAGTTTGTGAATACATATAAATGATAAGTATTGGGCTGGAAAGAGATGACAGATTCGATGTCTGAGAGAAACAAAAGAACAATAAAATGGAGAGAGATGTAGTAAATTCGATGTCTGAGAGAAACAAAAGAACAATAAAATGAAGAGAGATGTAGTAAAGTTCTTGATGTAGTGATCGTTGCAGTTGATACTAAATGATGCACGGACCAATTTATTCCTCTTGCTTACTCAAAGGACCACAAGTTACAGAAAATCGGCCTAAAACATAAAAGTTGTGGGACCTAGAAATTTAAGAACCTGGTGTGAAGTTTTAAATGCTCAACCTACGATTCTATATTAGCAACATGAACCATCATATGCGATTGGACAAAACCCACAATGTTAGTAATAACCCACAATGTTAAAATATTTGATGTTTTAACCCACAATGTTAAAATATTTGATGTTTCTGTTTAACAAATACCCCAACAGTCACATCAGCTCCTCCCACCCCGTTTTCCTCCTCGTCATCGTTTATATCATATCTTATGGTATAATTCGATGAAAATTATGAGATACCGTGCATCTTGACAACTCTATGCAACATAAAATGAGATGCTCCGGCATCTAGACAGCTCTACATCTAGACAACTCTATGCAACATATTTTATGGTATTACATCAACCAAAAAAACTGATCTTGAAAACTTCCAAAGTATTAAAAATAAAAACGTCTGATCACCTTTTGAATAGAAAACAAAGTCTATTAGCAATGAGAAGAATTCCAAAGGAATCCATAAAAGAATGAGTCACGATACCTGGCAACCATCAATAGTAGTAATATCCACGAATTTGTCAGACTCCACTCCGAAAGTACTTCTGAAACGTTCTTTGAAGAGAGTTACTTGTCCACGATACGGGGATATAATCGTGAACCGCTGACTTGATTTAAGCTCTGGATATTTATCCACTAAATTATGATACAAGAGCATGATAAAATCAACCTCAGCAACATTCACAACAGATCTACCACTTCCTTCGGGCTTGGATTCCTTCCCTTGATGTATGTCAAAAAAGCAGAAGGGTCCAAAGCATCGATAGTCATGCCAAGAACGTTGTGTCTGCTCTATAATATTAGGACCATCCTCCAATGACTCCGAGTAAAACTCTGCAGAAGGAAAGCTCCTAATCTGCACGGGAATTTTTTATTCCATATATAAGGTTTTGAAATATCCGCAGGAGAGCCATAATTCCACTTTTAAAAATGGACAAAAATCAAGTATCTAAATAAAAGATATAGAAATTTAAACCTAACAATTATGAAATATGAAATAGAGAGAGAGACACACAGAGAGTCTAATATCAAATAAAACAGAATACAGGATCACATATATAAAATTAATTACTATGCTTCTTATTTGAGGCCCAGACGAAGCTCGCATTGTTATGTCATATTCATTCAATAATAGTTATTACTTTCACATTCATTTTCAATGGAACATGTACTCTAACTTAGAGCTGGGCAAGGTTCCAGCCCATTATGCTGCCGGTTGTCAGGCACAGTTCTGACTGGTTTGTTGCCAGAACTGACAACCGCACCAACAACCTCGGCAAGCATAATCCCGGAACCGCACCGACCATGGGAAGTTGTCGCCGAAGTTCAATTGGTACCCGAGGAATCAGCTCGATTCTGGTCAGTTTCTGCAACAAGAAAATACTGCTAGATGGAATAGAGGGTTGCCCGGCAGAAGTGATGGGAGATTTGTCCCCCGAGAAAAGTTACAGATCTCAACGGTGAGAATCACTTGTGAAGAGAAGAGAAGTGGAGTATATTGCAGAGGAGAGATCGAAGGCAACATTGAGTTAATGCAACATCGAGATAGAAGGAAAGAGTGCACCACGTTTATCAGAAGCCAAGTTATTAGAATATGGGTCATCAACATAAAATATTTTTCAATAAACTTAGTTGGATGTTTCTGATCTAACCTCTGGATGCATTCGATACTGCATCTTCAGCATGGTCACTGGATAGCCAGCTCTCTGAAATCTCTCAAACAAACTCGTTCCATACCTTCAATCAGGAAAACAAGTGTGAGAGAATCAAATATTTAACCTATAAATCAATAAAATGACAGAGAAAATACATCACAATATCGAGTTTACCCGAGTTTATTAGCAACGGTTGAAATTACAGTAGCTGGCAGTTGAACCGGGTCACCGATCTAAACGATAAAAATTCAGAATTAAGAATGGCTTGAAGCCTAAATATTAAGCACAAGTATTGGTGCACAGTATAAAGTAAATTGATAACACAAGGTAAATTATGAGAAAGCCCTGTAATATTAAGCACAAGTACTTGTTTGCATCCATTTGTCAATGGAGCAAGAGTCGCTGGTTCCACCTATATCATACATAACATGAAGTCGATTAGACTTTATTCCAGTTGATGAAACTTTACAGAATCATACACAAGAATAAATACTCCCAAGAATTATCAAGAGCCATAAATTCCTAGTTTATATTTAGTATTGCATTGTCAGTCAGGGTGGTTAATTTTTTTTCTTTTGCTACAATACCAGAACAGTTGCGTAAGACGGTA
>CM069073.1:48551747-48796747 GCA_035220775.1 Malus fusca | reverse complement strand
AAACTCTACATGACATGTCCTCGAGTTTCATTCATTTGGTCATACAAATGGGTTAATGTGTTGATGACCTACTATCTTAAGGTTCTTAATGAATTGTGTTGGTGTGCAATCAGCATCATAAACTTTTTTCTTAGAATAATAAATCAAAGTCATGCTTCAAGTTTATTTTCTTGATGATAACGGAAGTATTGGATTTTTTAAAAAGGCTATCGACCTTTTTCTTTATTACTTCCATAGACAGTGTTTCTTAAAAAAATAACATTTAAATTTCGTAATTATAAGCATGCAGAAGTACAATGTCTTAAAATGAACTATTTAATTTTTGGTTTTTATTACAAATAGTCCCTAACATTTTTAAGAGTCATCGTGTTGGTCCTCCACACATCAATGTTGTCCTTGTTGTCCAATCTGTTATTATTGCTGCTAAAGTTCATCGTGTGTATAACATGAGACTCCTTTTCAAGCGGCATTATTGTCAAACCAATGCTCCCTTTGGCTCTTCTACTGGTTTTAACTGGATTTCCACTAACACCCCACAACTTACATTTTTTATGACTTACTATTACTGCATTATACTTAATCGGAACATGAATCAAATTTACACAGAAAGCAATATTCATGGTGTTTACTTATTATTAACCTCGGGATCATTTCTATGCATGTATGTGTTTCCTACTCAATAATCAAGCTGACAAGAGAGTTTTTTTAAAAACATATAAACGTTCTGGAATGAAATGCAAATGTAGTGTACATGTACTCCAGTTGCCAAAGATAAGGATCATGCTAAATTATGTGGGATGCTGGGAAAAAAAATTGTACCATAGTTTAGAACACGCAAAACAATCTCATCAAGTGCAGAGTTTGAAGGAGCACACACAAGGACACGTATGTTAGGGCTTAAAAAGACTTCACTACTTTGGAGATGTTTATCTCACAAAGAAGAATGTAACGCAGCGGAATTGATAGGCAAGAGAAAGAAAGAACACTCAATGTATTACACAATTTTTATTCACTCACAAACTTAGTACAAGAGGAAACACTCAAACACTCTTACACTTCTTCACTCTTTTCTCTCTTGGTTGGTTGGTTTCTTAGCAATACACACACACACCTATTTATAGGCATGTTTGCCGACATTGGACATTGCTAGATCATTCTAGTTACTTATTATGCATGCAACCGACATAGGCTTTGCAATATCCATACACTACCTTCTAGTATATTCTTTAGCTTAGATATTTAGGTGGATAACTGACTTAGATTGCTGGAATTTTCCAGCTACTTTTGCCGACAACGATTGCTAGAATTGTCTAGCATATTCAAGCATGCACCATCAATTAGCTTGTGTTGCCTTTTCAGCATGGGCTGGACTTGGCCCAAGACTGGATTAGAATTCAACATCCCCCTTTAATCTTGTCTTGTGACGCCGATTGAGTTCCTTAGTCTGATAAAGTCTTCTTGACACGCTCCGATCCCGATATTCCCCGAATACCAGGATTGGCACGTGCTGGCCGACACCCGAGGGTGACGAAAGCCATTAATTGAGTGCAAATGCTGAAAACAAGGGATAGATAAAACTTATAAATGGTAAATAATAAGGAATATGCATTTAAGGAACGTGTTCAGAGCACACATCTAACTAGAATACTAAAAGAATTAATATAAAAATTGAATGAACACAGAAGTGGGTCCTACACCGAGGGGGCTCGAAGATACCGATGCGGAAGTGCCTTGACGTCGGGATTGTATGTCTCGATTCTAAGTCCTGAAGGGGGCGCAAAACAAACATGAGTGGACCAATTTGATATAAATATAATAAAACAGTTATCAACTTACTAACCCCCAGGTTTTATGAAAACACATATATATCATGATAAACATAGGTTTTCCAAAACCTAGCATGTCGTGCAATGTCTCAAATCATAACTTGTATATATAATAATCACTAGTGAATTGTCCGATAACCCCCAGGCCCCATGCCGGCTCCCCGTCTCTGAGCAGACAGTCAGAGAAAAATACACTTCAGGCCCCATGCCGGCTCCCCGTCCCTGGTCTTAAATGCCAGAGGAAACACCCTCCAGGCCCTATGCCAACACCAAACCGTCGCCCGGGACGGACCGGAATCTATCCCTACGTCCCGTAGCGAAAAGGACCACTAGGTAAGTACAAAACCACTGAACATATATATATTGAAAAACAACTTCATAGTATAAAGTCATCCATCATCTATACTATAAAGAGGTGTTCGAAACATGTTCTAAATATCATATCATCGTCCATCGGATATTCTATAAGAACATGGGTTATAGGAAAAATAGTAATAATTCAATCTAGCCTCAGTAAGCATGTTATCTCATAAAGTACTTCATAAAACATAAGTATTAAATCATGCTTTTCATGTATGCATTTATATTATTAAAACATGCATTTTAGAAGGGGTCTACTCACAGTACTTCGCGGTCGAAAAGTCACGCAGCTAGCGAAGACAGAAACGCCACTATAATTGCCCCTAAGCACATAAAGGGGTCCAATTAATAAAACTCTAGCATAACAATTGAATTTGGGAAAACGGACGTCGGAAAAGGATTTAGGACGTCGAATTACCCTAAGAAGGTTTTCGGATAAATTTCTTAAAAGTCCATAGAATATTCCCTGATGGAATATTCCCCAAAAAGGTTTGGATCGGTTAAGGTTTAGGGTTTTAGGACTTGGGTTAGGGTTAGCTTAAGGGCTAAAAGGGTTTGGGTTTTAAAAGGAAAATGAGTTTGGATTTAGGGCTTTCACAAATGAGGCCCAAGGCCTTTTAAACAAATAATAACAATATACTAAAAACAAAATAAAATAAAAGGAGGTTGGGTTGGGTTTCTAGGTAAAGGGGTTTAGGTTGGTTTTGGGTTGGGCTCGGCAGAAAGGCCCAAAGGGCTTGGGTTTGGTGGGTCGCCGGACCCAATGGGAGAGAAAGCCGGAAAATCGGCCGGAAAACCACCCCACTTTAAACGGCCATAACTTTATCACTACTCAACGAAATTAAGCGAGACAAAAACGAAAGTTGTATCCCTTGAAGAGACGAAGAGAATGGTACCTCACACGACATCTAAATCGCCGTGGTTTGGCCGTAAAATGCCTCGAAAGCTGTCGGACTCGCCGGAAACTGGGTAAGATTCAAATGAATATAACTTCTTCAATACTCAACTAAATTGGGTGAAACAAAAAGGAAAGTTGTAGTACTCAGCGATACGAAGAGATTGATACCTTGCACGCCGGCCAACTCGCCGTGGTTTGGCCGAAAATTCTCTCGAAAGTCACCGGAGATGGGTGTGCCTGCACCCGTGGTGGTTTCGTCCTAAAAACCTCCAAAATCAAGAAATAATCTCATTTAAAAGTCATTCCAGCAAGATTCAAGAACGAAATAGAGATAATTAGGGGCTTACCTAATCGGAGATTGAAAAATCTCGCCGGAGTCCCTTTTCCGGTTTTCTGGGGTCGCGGGAACGAGAGGGAGAGAGAGAGAGCAGGACGAGATGATGACGATGGGTCTTCCTTGCGCAGGTGCAATGGGTGCGTGTGTGTGCTTGCTGCGGTGCAGCGAAGAGAGAGAAGTGAGAGCAGAGAGGGAAAGACAGGATGACAGAAAACGAAAAAGAAGAAGAAAGAAGGAAGAGTTCACGGGGGGACAGAGAGAGAAGAAGGAGAAATTGCTTGGGGTGCTGCCACGTGGCAGAGTGAGAAAGAAAGGAATCCATTTTCAGATTGGGTAGATAAAATGGGACCAAATTGATAGATTTAAAACATTTAGGGGTAATTACAAACATATATTTTTATAACTAGGGGGCGGGTGTTACACTTCTTGTTTGAGTGGCTTGGTGAATATGTCGGCGACTTGGTCTTGAGACTTCACGTATTCTACTTGCACATCATTTCTTGCAATGCACTCTCTTATGTAGTGATAACGGGTATCTATGTGCTTGCTCCTGTCATGAAATACTGGATTTTTTGCTAGAGCTATTGCAGACTTGTTGTCGACATAGATCTCTGTTGGCTCTTCTTGTGGCATGCTTAATTCTTTCAGCAAGTTTCTCAGCCAGATTGCATGACAGACACATGAGGTAGCAGCTACGTATTCAGCTTCGCAAGTAGAAAGAGTGACAATCGGTTGCTTCTTCAACATCCATGTGAATGCAGTGTCTCCCATGAAGAACACAAATCCAGTAGTGTTTTTTCTATCGTCGGAATCTCGTGCCCAATCATTGTCGCTATATCCAGGAAGTTTGTAGTTATCAGAACTTGAATAGAACAAGCCAAAGTTAATAGTACCTTTAAGGTATCGAAGAATTCTTTTGGCTGTCTTCAAATGTGTAGTTGTGGGATTCTCCATGTAGCGACTGACTAATCCGACGGCATAGAGAATATCTGGTCTTGTGCAAGTCAAGTAACGCAAGCTTCCAACTAGACTTTTGAAAAATGTTGGATCTATACTTTCTCCTTCGTCATGCTTGGTTAGTTTGACTCTGCACTCCACTGTCGTGCTTATGGGCTTGCAGTCGTCCATTTTGAATTTTTTCAGTATCTCCTTTGTGTAGCTTTCTTGGGAGATGAAAATACCTTCTTCGTTCTACTTGACTTCAATGCCTAGGTAGTATGCCATCAACCCGATGTCGGTCATCTCGAATTCTTTGGTTATCACTCTCTTGAACTCTTCATACATGCTTGGATCACTTCCAGTGAAGACTAGATCATCCACATATAAGCACACAATCAGAATATCTTCATCTTTGACTTTGACGTAGAGAGCATGTTCATGAGGGCACTTGATGAAGTTGTTTTCTTGGAAGTACTTGTCAATGCGACTATTCCATGCTCGTGGCGCTTGTTTTAACCCATAGAGGGCTTTTTTCAGCTTCAGAACTTTGTCTTCATGCCCTTTCATTTCATAGCCTGATGGTTGCTGAATGTAGACTTCTTCTTCAAGGACTCCATTTAGGAAAGCGGACTTCATATCTATTTGTTGAATCTTCCATTTGTTTTAAGCTGCCAAAGAAATTAATAATCGTATAGTTTCCAACCGAGCAACGGGTGCAAATACCTCATCATAGTCGATTCCGGCTCTTTGACAATAGCCATTCGCCACTAATCTCGCCTTGTATCTTTCGACCTCTCCGTTGGCATTCTTCTTTGTCTTATAGACCCACTTGACTTTGATGGCTTTGTGTCCTTTCGGAAGAATAGCGAGTTCCCAAGTATCATTTTTCTGGATTGCTTTGATTTCTTCATCCATTGCTTTCCTCCACTTAGTATCTTGCACTGCTTCTTCGAAGTCGACTGGTTCACAATCAGCAAAGAGACAGAAAAGCGTAGGATTATCAAGTCTTTCAGCTACCTCATAGAGATCTCGTAGACTTCTTGTGCGTGGTACTTCTCTTTCATTTAGACTCCCACTTGATGATGCTAATGCTGGTGAATTATCATGATTTGTTGATGTTGGTGAAGCAGGTGGAGTAGTGGATTCTTGTTGAACCTCTCTTGCTTGCTCCATCATTCCTTGTTCATTTTCTTCTTCAAACTGAGGAAAGAAGCTGAGATCACTTGCATGAGAGCCAAAATCCCATTCTCCTTCTTCATCGAACGTCACGTCTCGACTGATCACCATCTTCCCATTGTTTGGATTATACAGCTTATAGCCTTTTGAATTTGAGTCATAGCCGATGAAGATGAACTTCTCACTTTTGTCGTCAAGTTTGGTTTTCCTCTCGTCCGGTACATGTACATGGGCTATGCTTCCAAAAACTCTTAGATGGGAGATACCTGGTTTTCTTCCACTCCATGCTTCTTGCGGAGTCTTTCCCCACACACTTCTTGTTGGAGACTGATTGGATAGGTAGACAGCACATGCTACCGCTTCTGCCCACAACTCCTTAGGCAATCTCTTACTTTTGAGCATACTTCGAGCCATGTCAAGGATAGTTCGATTTTTTCTTTCTGCCACACCATTTTGTTGAGGGGATCTTGGAACTGTCAAAGGTCGATGAATTTCATTGGCTTCACAGAATTGTTGAAATTCATTCGAAGTGAATTCTCCTCCTCGATCAGATCTCATGGCTTTGATCTTGCAACCACTTTCTTTTTCTACAGCGGCTTTGAACTTCTTAAATGCTCCAAATACCTCTGATTTCTGCTTCAAGAAATAAACCCAGGTTTTCCTTGAAAAATCATCAATGAAGAGAAGGAAATAATTATTTTTACCCAAAGAGCTTGGTTTTATTGGACCGCACACATCGGTGTGAATGAGTTCGAGTGGCTTCTGGGCTCTTGTGGTCGACTCCTTTGGAAAGCTTTTCCTGAACTGTTTCCCAAGTAAACATCCTTCGCAAACTTGATCAGGGTGACTGATGCACGGTAAGCCTCTCACCATCTCCTTCTTGGATAATAACTCCAGTCCCCCAAAGTTAAGATGCCCAAAACGAAGATGCCAAAGCCAGGATGCGTCTTTGTAACATATCTTGAGACACTTTGCAACATCGTTTTGAATATTCATAGGAAACATCCTATTCTTTGACATTTTTACTTTGGCAATTAATCTTCCTTTGTCATCTCTAAGAAAAAGGCTATAAGTTTTCATGTGAATATCATAACCTTTTTCTAAGAGTTGACCCAAGCTCAAAATGTTGCTTTTCATATTGGGCATGTAATAGACATTTGAAATTAATTGGTGACCGCCATTTTTTAGGGGAATTAGGATGTTACCTTTTCCTTTGACGGGTATTTTGGATTCGTCTCCAAAAGAAACGTTGCCACTCACCGATTCATTGAGCTCTACAAACATGCTTCTTCTTCCGCACATGTGGTTGCTGGCGCCGGTGTCAAGGTACCATGTATGGTCTTGGTCTCCATCATTGTTCTTGCATGCTAGTAGCACAACGCCATTATCTTCTTTCTATTCTTTCACATAATTGACCTTCTCATCAGGCCTGTTGCTTGGAGCTCTACATTCCCAAGCATAATGCCCAAACTTTTGACAATTGTAGCATTGAATTTAGATTTTTCATACCTCAAGTTTGAGCGTCCTCTTCCACGACCTTTTGTTGAGCTTTCTCCTCTTTCGTAGTTACTATGGTTGTTAAAGTTCCAACCACGTCCACGTCCATGTCCACGTCCGCGACCTCGACCACGACTTCTTCCGTACTGGCTGCTCTCATTTTCGAAGCTTTCTTCTTTCTTCTTTGGCTGGACATGCGTCTTGAGGAGCTGCTCATCATTCCCTTGCCTTTTCTTATGTTTCTCTTCATATGCTTGTAGCGAACCCATCAATTGCTCTATACTAATTTCTTCCAAGTTTGTAGTTTCTTCAATCGTCACGACAATGTGCTCGAACTTGGGGTCCAACGAGCGTAGTATCTTCTCCATAATTCTAACATCTTCTAACTTTTCTCCGTTTCTTTTTAATTGATTGGAAACGGCTAAGACTCTTGAGAAATAATCAGAGATTGATTCAGACCCTTTCATTTGTAGAGATTCAAACTCACCTCTTAATACTTGAAGACGAATCTTTTTCACTTGTTCGGCTCCTTTGTAAGAGGTTTGAAGCTTCTCCCATGCTTGCTTGGCAGAGGTTGCACTCGAGACCTTCTCAAAGCCATTGTCATCTAATGCTTGGTAGATGAGGTAGAGAGCCTTCTTGTCTCTCTTTCTTGAATCTTTCGGGTTGGGACATAGTAGCTTCATCTTTTGGCTCAGTGTAGCCTTTCTCCACGACTTCCCATACATCATGTGCTCCCAAAAGGGCCTTCATTTTGATACTCCAATTATGGAAGTTGTTGTTGTCGAGCACTGGAACTTGGAAGGCTGCCATAGCGTTGCTAGCCATAGCTCTGGTACCAATTTGTTAGGGCTTAAAAAGACTTCACTACTTTGGAGATGTTTATCTCACAAAGAAGAATGTAACGCAGCGGAATTGATAGGCAAGAGAAAGAAAGAACACTCAATGTATTACACAATTTTTATTCACTCACAAACTTAGTACAAGAGGAAACACTCAAACACTCTTACACTTCTTCACTCTTTTCTCTCTTGGTTGGTTGGTTTCTTAGCAATACACACACACACCTATTTATAGGCATGTTTGCCGACATTGGACATTGCTAGATCATTCTAGTTACTTATTATGCATGCAACCGACATAGGCTTTGCAATATCCATACACGACCTTCTAGTATATTCTTTAGCTTAGATATTTAGGTGGATAACTGACTTAGATTGCTGGAATTTTCCAGCTACTTTTGCCGACAACGATTGCTAGAATTGTCTAGCATATTCAAGCATGCACCATCAATTAGCTTGTGTTGCCTATTCAGCATGGGCTGGACTTGGCCCAAGACTGGATTAGAATTCAACAACGTACACGATATTTACGACTAGAATTGACCACTTCCGGTTTCTGCAAATTGCATAGTTTTAGAAAACAGGAATATCTCAAATCACAGTAATCAAATGCAAAGATTTACTCTTACCAACTCATTTCCAGTGGTCGGATAAACACCATCATCACAAATTAACTAACGGTCAAAGGGTTGTCCTTGGAAAAAGTCAATGGGGGTACTAACGTGTGGAAGGGTAAATATCCCAGTAGCGCCTCTGTGTGAAGCATGCAAGTTGGTCATAATGAGGCAATGAACAGTATTTCAAGATACCTATTTCTTGTGAGGGGTTCACAATTCTAAGGTCTGAGGCCCTATGTTTTTTCAACCAGAGCTATTCCTATTTCCAACGATAATGATCCCACTTAATCCTTCCCTTACTGAACTACATCATTGGGCATCTTTAAAATCTCAATAAACTAAGAAAAGAAGCAAGTAACATATAAACGGGTTCGGCATTCGTGTCGTGTTTTCCATGTTCGTGTCATATGCTACATATGACCCGTTTATTTTAAGTGGGTCATATGCTACATCGAACTTCAATGATCTGAACCGTATATTTTGTAAGTCTCGATTCATAGATCATCTTTACAAAAATTCAATTCAATTCGAAACCATTTACCCATTTAATTATCAAGAGATGAGAGGCTGAGAAGAGCAATCGCAGGTGCTAGGGATGGCAAGCGGAAGAGGAGGAAGAAGAAGAGTTGGAGACGGCGGCTAAGCCCTCCATGAAGGGCCAGTATAGGCGTGGGCCCACTATGTACCTGGCTATGCACAACCCATCTATCACCATCCCCGCCTTCAGCATCGCCGGACTCGTCGCCATCTTTCTCTCTCTCCTCAGCTTCTGAAATCAAATAAGTAGCAGAATTGGGAGTTGGTGACGTCGATTCTCAATGGTTCGACTGCCGGTATTTAGTTGGGACTTGTAGAGATCAACTAACTTCCTAAGATCTGTGAGAGGCTGTGAAATTCTATAATTAACTTCCTAAGGTCTTTACATTTGTAAAGCACAATGGAGCAATGATATTAAAAACTCAATGTTTGAAGAAAGAATTCATTAAATTAGGACAACATTTGGATAACCAACGATGAAAATTAGTAGGACTGAAAAGCTTTTTTTTTTTTTGTAGTCGACTTGATGTATACCAAAGAGGAAACAGTTTTGCAAATTCTTGAAGCTTGACAATTTCGATTGCCGATCAAGCAATCAAAACTATTTGGATTTTATTTCTCTCCTTTCACGAAACTGTTTCCTTACACGTTCACGTTTTTTCCCACCACGGTTTACACGTCTACGCTGCGTGGCATATCACGTTTGATCTCCCTCCATGGCAAGAATGATTGATTGTGTAGAGAGGTTTATATGAGGAGGAAGTTTGTTCAGAAAATGGGGAATAGAAGGTAGACGGGAAGTTTTGTAATTTTAAAGCATGAATTGAATTTTAGCCACACTTAATTAATTTAAAAAAACTAATGAAAATGACTTGAAAAGTTTTAGTTTTAACCAAAAACCATGTTATAAGTTTGTTTAATGGTTAGTACAAGGTCCATATTAAATCAGTCCAACTATAGTAAATGATGATTTGTCGAGGTTAAATTGTTTTAAATTTGTTCAGTTCGGTTTTCTTCAATGTTCAGCTCTTTTCGAATTCTTATCAATTTGAATGTGATCGTCGTTTTAACTTTTGAAGTGCTGATCAAATTGAATGTGATCGTTCGTACTGTATTCAAGGTTTTTTTTTTCTAGATTTTCGTACTGGATTCCAATCATAATAGGTTCCATTGTTTTCTGGAAAAGTGGCGAAACAGTCATACTACATTTCTGGAAAAGTAAATGTTTAACTTTAACAAGTACATTAGAATTTATAATCTAATAGGTATAAGATTATTACCTCTTCTTCGCCGGTTTGTTCCGATGGAGGTTCTTGTACATTTTACACTTTTTTTTCTCCGGTTTGTTCACACGGAAGTTCTGGTACGTTTTGCACAGGTTTTTCGCCCGTTGGTTCCGACGGAGGTTCTTGTAAGTTTTGCACTTCTTTTTCTCCGGTTTGTTCACACAAAGGTTCTGGTACGTTTTGCAACTCTTTTTCGGCGTCTTTGTTTATCTCTTTCTTCTGTGAATGCTTTTTTTTCACAGTTTATCTCTTTTTTCAAGTTTGTTTTGAATTTTGATTTTGTTGTTTTTGAAATTGGGGGAATTGGATTCGAGGGGAAGACCAAAAGTTTCTTTATGGTGGTTTCGTGCTGGTTTAACTTTGTGATAATGACGGTTGGTGAATAGACAAGACGGTTTTGAATCGTATAGGGGTATTTATGGAAATTTATTTTTGTAGCGGGTTGGGCTTGCATGTTTGGGTCGTGGACAATAGTTTTGGATAGTTTTTTTATTAAACTTTGAGCCCTTTTTGTTAAATAACATTTTAGAATGGTTTTTGGTTAAATATTTGTTGACCCAAACCCTTTTCATTAAAGTTCCCTATTAACTTCTTATAATTCTAACAAAAGAATACACATAAAAAGTCTTACCCATTGTAATACTAATCCTCCCTCCCTGTCTTCTATTCCCCTCTCCCTTAGTTGCGCAACCAGTGTTGGTCCGGCAGAGCCCTTTTTCACCTTTTATAGAACCATTTTTTCCCCACTTCCTTTTCAATTTTCTCTATTTACTTTTGGGGCTTCGCGGGTTGACGAATCCTGGGCTCCGTGGGCGCGTTTCATGGCTTTAACGGTGCGGCAGATTCTCTCAGGCTTTGTGAGCAGTAGCATGGATACGGGTCGTGGTTGCGTTGCTGGTATGGTAGGGCAGCAACGGTGCGGTGGCGGTGCAGATTAGGCAAGCGTCCTCTAAAACTCGTCTTCGTTTACTGGCGCAAAGAACGAATGAAATCAGGGCGGCGATGGCATCGTGTGAAGAAAGATATCCAATTGTCCATCTAGTCGTAAGCAAGTGCAAGTCAATTTATATATCATCAGCTTCAACCCGTTTTAGTAAACCATACTCACAAAGCAAAGCACTTCTACTTTACCTCACTCACTCACTAATGGATCCGATTTCGCCATCTCTCTCTTCCGAAGGTTTCGGGGACAAAGAGCAGGATGATCGATATGGTGGTGAGAGAATATGTTACAACCACCCCCAACATATGTGTTATTTACTGTTTTACCCTAAGCTGACACGTGTCAGCCATCTAACCCTCTCTCTTTTCTCTCTTTCTGGCCCCCGAGACTTCTCTCTTCTTCCTGTCTCTCTCTGTACTATGTCCCTCTCAACTCTCCCCGTAGCTCTCTCTCTCTCTCAACTCTCCCGAACCTCTCTCCCTCAACCTCTCGCATCACTCTCTCCCCCTGGACTCATTAGGACCTTAGCACCTTCAGGAGAGGCTTGTAGCAAGCCCATGACCCTCTGTCCTGCGAGATCGACGGCACGGAGCAAAGCTCCGGTGAGCTTTCTTCCTTTTTCAGTAGGGGTAAGTCTCGAATCCCTCATTATCGTACCTAGCTTAATGTTTGGTTGTGATTTAGAAACTTGAACCTCCCATTTTTATGTAGGTTTTGCCTTGGAATCGTTCCGGGGTGAGCACACCCATTTTCCAGCGAACCCGTGGACTTTGGAGGCTTTTTCCGGTCACCTCCGACCGAGTTACGGTGTTTGGAAGGTAGAAACCTTTTCCTCTCTCCTTGTTCTTCATGTTTGTACCTAGATCGAGGTCTAGAACCCATGTTTTCCGGTGACCGGAGCTGTAGCAGCTCCGGCCTTCTTCTTCCTCGGCACAGGCCATCCGGCCTTTCCCTTTCCCTTCCCTCGGGCCTTAAGCCCATTAGACCCCAGCCCTTTTTCTTTTAATTTTGTTCTTGTTCTTTTTAAAACCCAATAAGGGCTCAGGCCTTATATAATTTGGCCTTGGGCCGGTTATATATTAAAGGGCTTAAAGCCATGTCCTTTTTAATAAGGCCTTAAGGCCTTTGTGGTTTGTGTGTGTGTGTGTATTAGGCGTGTGTGTGTGTGTTTAAGTGCATGTGTACGTGTGTGTATATGCATGCTTGCATGCATGTGCATGCCGTACATGTGTGTGTGTGTGTGTGTGTGTTTGTTGTGTGTGTGCTTGTGTGGTGCGTGTGTGTGTTTGGGCTAAGGCCCAAACCCCATTTCTTCACCCTAAACCCTTTTAACCCAAAACCCTAGGTTCCTAAAATCCTATAAAACTCTAAACCCTAATCCGGATTCAAGCCTCAAACCCGTTAGACCTAATTTGAACGTTGACCCCCGGTCAACGTTGACTTTAGGGTTGACTTTTCGGGTTTTCGTTCGGGACCTTTCTTAGGGTAATTCGACGTTCTGAATCCGTTTCCAATGTCCGTTTTCCCAAATTCAATTTCTATTATATAGTTTTATTTATTGGACTCTTTATGTGCTTAGGGGCAATTATTGTGACGTTTTCGTCTTCGCTAGTGGCGTAGCTTTTGGCAACTAAGTATTGTGAGTGGACCCCTTCTAAAATTACATGATTTTATAGTTTAATTGCATAAATGATTAGCATGCCTACGAATTTATGAAGTGATTTATGTGAAGCCTGTTGATTTAATATATTGATTTTCGTCTCGTGTTTTTGGTGAGGAATTAATTGTTAGCCTATATTGAGCTATATTTTGATATATCGTATTTCTATAAAAACCATGAACTGGTAGACTATCCGATGGATGACGATAGGATGCTAGAACATGTTTTAGAAACCCCTCTTTATAGTATAGACGATGGATGACTTTATACTATGAAGTGGTTATTTATGAGAGGCGTAACTATTTGTGCGTACCTAGTAGACACTATGCCGCCTGGGGCGAGGAACTGGTGTTCGCATTTAGGCCGGGAGAAATAATCCCCAACTACGGGCTGAGGGACATGGAGCAGGTATTGGGCCGGGAGTTGGTAATCTCTGGCTACGGGCGCAGAGACCACGGAGCAGGCATTGGGCCGGGAGTTACATTTATTCAGTGATCTTTCTAGCAGCACACCGCGTTTACGAGACGATTTATGATGCGTTTACTGTTTTGATTTCCGCGATGCGTTTCCGCGATGTGACTTTTGAGATAATGTGGCATGCTAGGATTTTTATTAAATCCATCACTTACTATGCTAGTAGTTTTCATTATTAAACTTTGGGGGTTAGTATGTTGATAACTGTTTTATTATTATATATATATAAACTTGGTCCACTCACCTTTGTTTTGCGCCCCCATTCAGGACTTAGAATCAAGGCACCTAATCCTGGCGTCAAGACACTTCCGCAGCAGCATATTTGAGTTATCTCGATGTAGGACCCACTTCTTTATTCATTCAATTTTATCTCAATTCTTTTTAGTGATTAGGTTTAGTTGTATGTTCTGAACACGTTCCTAAATTATTAACTCTTATTTATTTCTTATTCTTAGCTTTTGTATCAATTAATGGCTTTCGTCACCCTCGGGTGTCGGCCAGCACGTGTCTATCCTGGTATTCGGGGAATATCAGGGTCGGTGCGTGTCAAATTGGTATCAGAGCGTGGTTTGTTCAGAGCATACTTAGGATTCTCTTCTATTCTCTTAAAGTGTCGGTTTTGACATCATTTGGATGTCACGACTTCCGGATTTTGTGCCAGTCGGTGCAGTTGTGCAAATCTATCTCTGATTGAATTGTCACCTTCTAGTTAAAATTCAAGAATTTGTGTCGGGATTGTGCCTCAACAGTGATGAAGTGGATTGTTGGACGACTTTAAACATCGGATCGATACTCAGCGACGTGTTTTAGAAATCTCAATTTGAGGAATTCTGGTTAAGACCAGTCGTAGATTCGAAATGGCGATGCCACTCTGCAACATGCGTTCCCTCAGAATTACGGGCGGAGTCGGCTCTACATCGAAATCTTGAGAAACTCCTCAGTAGCAGACGCTATTCTCATTAATTTCCAAAATGAGTTGCAATTCTCGTTGTTGTTGTAGTTGGACTTGGATGATGAATATCTAGTCTTGTTTGGATAAGCAGATTCCTTGAACTTCACCTGGGTTTGGTACTTTGTGGTAAACCCTAGCTCCTAGCCTTCGTACTTTTCAATGGAAGTGAATTTAGCCTCGTGTTTGCCACCTAAATGTTCAGCCTTGTAATTTTCAGTGTAATGGCTTGAGACTCTACCATGTTCATCATTGTACAAAGATCGAACTTTACTCTAAACTTCTCTGGACTCATTGAGCTTTGGTTTGCTCAAGAGCATCACTTTAAGTTAGCCAATCGTGTCACTGCATGCATACGCAAGTTGCTTCGTGTCTTTCTTCTTCGTTATTCTGCTGACTCAGAGGTTCTATGTTTAATTTCTGAATTTTTAAATGGCTTTCACAAAGTATTGTGAATCTCGAAGTGTTTTTGACCTCGTCAAATCTTATTATCAGTTCTTAACTATTCTTGAGCTTAGACCTAATTCCTTTTTGGTTAAGAAACCAGTTGACCATACTGTGATGATTTGCAAAATAATCATAAACAATGATTTCTATTTCTGCATCTTTATCTTCCTTCGCTTGTTGGTTTCTCAATGTAAAATTGAATCATGCCGGAACAATAGGAGTTTGTTCTTGGCGTGGTTTCTGGTTCAAATCCTGATTTCTTGTAATCTATCTTTTTATGGAATTGTTTTGACCCTTAAATTCTTGAGTATTGTTTCAGCCTTCTCGACATGGTTTCTCGCCTAATCAGTGAGAAATTCACAATCGATCGTTTCGGTGAAAGTGGGCACCCAGTTCGTGTTGATTCGGACAGGAATGTTGGGAGCATAATCTTTTCACAAGCTTACCAAACTTATCATAAAGAGTTCATCGTGGGTGTGAAGTTTGAGTTGTCCTTTGGTAAGAGACTGGTGAAGATTTTGGTGCAGAAGGTCAGCATATTGTATCACCATCTTACTAGAATTCATGGGCATCACATCGGTTATTTTCCAACGATATGTGTTCATCTCGACGCATATTTCCACTGCTTCACTTATGAACCTTATTGTTGTGAGTATGTGGTTGTTAAAACATTTTTAGCAGATATGTTTGGTGCATTCTGGAATGGCACTACAGGACGGTCGAAGCGAGAATTGGATAATCTTTACACTTCTCTCGAAATGTGTGTACTCTCTTTTGTTGTTAGGTTGACCATTTGCGAATCGTGCTTCTTTCCACCAACTTTGATCTTTTTTGACTTGAAATCTGCAACTAAGCAAAAATGGAGAGGTGGATTGAGCACTACAACAGTTCCCAAGAGATGTTGCGTGTTGAGGAAGATGACTTCTCGTTTTCTGCTTGCTTGGTTCGAGCTTTTAGGTCTACTATTAACATGGTAGCCACTTCTCTTAAATCCCAAAGTACCGTTTTCTAGTGGGTTCCTTGTTGGCAAAATTTTGAAGTAGTTGGTCACATTTGGAAAAACTGAGGAGAATATGATGCTTGGTGCTGGATAGAGTTTTACGACGGTAGTTTCTATTTTATTTGGTTTGGGTATGGCACTGTTGCGACATGGTACTAAAGTTTCTACAGGTAACATTGGTTGTTAGAGGAATTGTGCGAGCTTGTATTCGGAGGATCGAATTTACGACGTGTGAAATTATTCATCCTCAGGAAATTACTGCTTGCTTATCGAGACAACAAATGTGTGATCGATATCACGGGCGGCCGACCGGTATATCGATAGCTTATTTGTTGGGTTCGTTAAACAAGTGGACAAGAAGATTCGTCTACAGCAGCTGATGCAGATTCGGAATTTTTATTCTTGGGACTCGACCCAAAGACACATCTATTCTCAGAGCACGCGACGTTTCGAATTCTTGGGCAAGACCCACTCTCATTTTTCAGTTTTGGTTTTCAGTATAAGTATTTTAACTTCATTTACTCTAGTTAATTGTTTTGACGTTACAAATGTTTTTGGAAAAGTATTTCTGTTTTCGTTTTTAAGTTGATTCGAGTTTTTGGAATATATGTTAGTACATATCTATTTTGGCGTTATCTGGCCTTAAATTATTTTGTGTTTTCGACTTTATATTTTATTAAAGTATGTTTCCTATTTTTACACTGATGGGGAAAGAAAGTTTGAGCCTGGAGGCACGGAAGATGGAATCATTGCAACCCGATCGCGACGGGATGGCATTTTTCCTTTTGTGCAACCGCTCTGATTTGATTTCTTCGTTACGTATATATATGTGTATCCTTTTTCGTATTTTCGAGTTTTTCAGTGTAGTAAGTTATTTTAAATTTCGGGGACGAAATTCTTTTAAGGGGGATAGATTGTTACAACCACCCCCAACATATGTATTATTTACTGTTTTACCTTAAGCTGACACGTGTCAGCCATCTAACCCTCTCTTTTTTCTCTCTTTCTGGCCCCCGAGACTTCTCTCTTCTTCCTGTCTCTCTCTGTACTTTGTCCCTCTCAACTTTCCCCTCTCAGCTTTCTTAGAGTAATTCGACGTTCTGAATCCGTTTCCAATGTCCGTTTTCCCAAATTCAATTTCTATTATATAGTTTTATTTATTGGACTCTTTATGTGCTTAGGGGCAATTATTGTGACGTTTTCGTCTTCGCTAGTGGCGCAGCTTTTGGCAACTAAGTACTGTGAGTGGACCCCTTCTAAAATTACATGATTTTATAGTTTAATTGCATAAATAATTAGCATGCCTACGAATTTATGAAGTGATTTATGTGAAGCCTGTTGATTTAATATATTGATTTTCGTCTCGTGTTTTTGGTGAGGAATTAATTGTTAGCCTATATTGAGCTATATTTTGATATATCGTATTTCTATAAAAACCATGAACTGGTAGACTATCCGATGGATGACGATAGGATGCTAGAACATGTTTTAGAAACCCCTCTTTATAGTATAGACGATGGATGACTTTATACTATGAAGTGGTTATTTATGAGAGGCGTAACTATTTGTGCGTACCTAGTAGACACTATGCCGCCTGGGGCGAGGAACTGGTGTTGGCATTTAGGCCGGGAGAAATAATCCCTAACTACGGGCTGAGGGACATGGAGCAGGTATTGGGCCGGGAGTTGGTAATCTCTGGCTACGGGCGCAGAGACCACGGAGCAGGCATTGGGCCGGGAGTTATATTTATTCAGTGATCTTTCTAGCAGCACACCGCGTTTACGAGACGATTTATGATGCGTTTACTGTTTTGATTTCCGCGATGCGTTTCCGCGATGTGACTTTTGAGATAATGTGGCATGCTAGGATTTTTATTAAATCCATCACTTACTATGCTAGTAGTTTTCATTATTAAACTTTGGGGGTTAGTATGTTGATAACTGTTTTATTATTATATATATATAAACTTGGTCCACTCACCTTTGTTTTGCGCCCCCATTCAGGACTTAGAATCAAGGCACCTAATCCTGGCGTCAAGACACTTCCGCAGCAGCATATTTGAGTCATCTCGATGTAGGACCCACTTCTTTATTCATTCAATTTTATCTCAATTCTTTTTAGTGATTAGGTTTAGTTGTATGTTCTGAACACGTTCCTAAATTATTAACTCTTATTTATTTCTTATTCTTAACTTTTGTATCAATTAATGGCTTTCGTCACCCTCGGGTGTCGGCCAGCACGTGTCTATCCTGGTATTCAGGGAATATCAGGGTCGGGGCATGTCAGAATATCTGCCGTCGAGGGTCACCACGTGTTCGGAGGTTACGGGGACAGAGACTAGGAAGATCAATACGGGCGATGACAGAAAATCTGCACCCGAGGATCACTACGAAAGCTGGGACATGCGGCACCACCGACGAGCGAGCTGATGTCGAGTAAGATTGTGAATACCATATACAGGTCTAATTCAAGCCCTTGGTTTATTTTGTATTTTATTTTAAGTTGAGTTAGTTGCATGAATAAACATCACAGTGGTTTAGGGACTGCAGAATGATTGAAAAAAAAAAATATTAAAACGCTGCTGCCGGGCTACAATTAATGTTTGCTGCCTAACTATCGTAACAATTCTAGCGACCCAAGCTTGTGACAAAGGAGAGGGAAAGAGAAGTGCAGTGCTGCTGAGGGTAATTAGGACTTTTTAATTAGAGTTTTGGTTAGAATTACAAGAAATTAAAAAGTTTGGCTAAATTCAATTTATGGTTCTAAAATTGGCTATTTTTCAAAATTTCCCAAGATAGAAGTGAGTATGTTGTTTGCTGCTGGGAGTTATCTTTTTTTTTTTTTGGTAATTCTCTTATTTATTAAGCTGTATTCTGATTTGTTGTTGACAGAAATACCCTTGAGGATGATGAATCAGTTTTTCATGTCAGTTTTTTTTTTGTTTGAGGGGCTTTTATGTCCAAATGTTTTTTGTGAAGCCTTGCGACACCAAATGGACTTCTGACTTTTAGAGAATAGAGATCAGAGATTATAGATAAATGATAATACTTGGGTTAGATTAGATATAATTAATATTACCACGAGTCCATAAATAAAATATCGTACTTTTTTTTTATGGTTGGAATGAAATATCGAAATTGTTTAGATTAAATTTGCAAGGATCATTTTGACACATAATTCTTTATGTGTATGTATCTGTAACATCATTTCCTCAATGATTGAAATATAATATTTCTTAACAAAAATTAGAATAAAATTACCATTAAATCATGACAACCCTTTTATTTCTTCTAAACTGCTTTCTTAATGTTCTATTCCCTATTTAATCCAAAATCTTTGCATTTCTATGCTCTATGTACATACTTAAGCATCAACCCGATAAACATCATGGGCAAGTTAACTATCCGTAATCAGAATAGGGAGAACTGAATTAAGGAGAAATTAGAATCAGCTTTTAATAGCAGTTATTTATTAACTATCTAGAATCAGAATATGAATGATATTGATTTCATACAAGCTATTTACCAAATATGCATGAATTGGAATTAAAATTAGTTTAAACTGCATATGTTCTAAACAAATTGGAGTTGACAGATTTGGAATGGGATAGCCAAAACTAATCGATGATGATTTTCACTGATGATGGCCTAGGGATCAGTTGTGGGTGCTTACAGGAAAAAGGGAATTGGAAATTGGGAATTGCCCAATTGGAGAAAGTGAATGCAAAATGCAATTGAGTGGAGATCTCGGGTGAGAGGAAAGAGAATAAACTCTCTTCATTTCTTTTGGGAAATTTTATTTGAACCAATTTATCTTATCTCTACACCCACCTTAAAAACTTATTTAATAAATTTCAAATTTGTCCTGAAAATAAATAAAAAGAATTTTAAAACAACTAGAACTTGTATATGCTCCAACCAACCCTATCGGGGAAACATAGAGGGAGGCTTTCATGCTTCCCAGCAATCCACGACACCCCTTCTGTTTTTGGGTGAAGACAATTGAACCTTCCACGAATTCAAGGTTATGATAAGAGGGAGACGGAGAAAGAGAAGTAAAAGAATGGAAGGAGTTAACATTCGTCGATGACCTTGGGGGTAAATTGTGCCAAAAGTTTGGTTTGGATTCGCTGGAAATAATAGTGAGGTGCAGTGGTGTGGTGGGTTGGTAGGCCGCTTTATTAGAGAGATGATATAAATGATAGTACATACAGACAGTAAGAATAATATTTTTGTTTAGGGTTATTGAGTGTAGTGATAAAAGCACTAATCTTTATTTTCTTTTTCTTGTTTATTAACGGCAAATTTGAGTGCTTGTTGGACAAAATTATTTAATGAAAAGGATTTTTTTTTTAACAAAAGAAAACCTAATAACTTTGTTTAATGAAAAAGGTTTGAATTTTAATGAAAAAAAAAAGTTTAATATAATAAGGAAAGAAACTTAAAAAAGGTTGACGCATGGGTCCCGTCCGTCCCCACCACTCTCTCTCCCTCTCCCTCAGTCACTCACTCCTCTTTCACCCATCTCCATCAATTTTCTCCCTCCTCTCTCCTTTCACCCCTCCCCACTCTCTCTCACGTCGCTCTACTCTCACTCCTTAAACAATATATTTTGTATTTTTACTATATCATTTGTTTATTTGACCAGTGTTTCATAAAAAATTTAGAACAAACTAAGTAATAATATTACAATCCAATAAATGAAGAAATTTTTTCACTTTTCAGTTTTATAAATAGTGAGTTTAACTTTAGTTTGGACAAACTTATTGAGTGTGTCATGTCCCATGGGTTAAATAATGCGATCATCCATCATTTAGAACAAGGTACTAACATTACACTCCAAAAAAATAAAGAAAAACTTTTATTTTTCAGTTTTGTAAACAGTGCTTATTTAAATACGAAAATAGTGATTTTAACTTTAGTTTGGACAAGTTTCTAGAGTTTGAATCATGTCATCTGAGTTAAGTAATACAATAATCCATCATCCTAGAACAAATTAAGTAATAATATTACAATCTTAAAAAATGAAGAAAAACTTTTATTTATTCAATTTTATAAAAAGTGCTTATTTTAATTTCAGAATAGTGATTTTAACTTTAGTTTGGATAATTTTTTTGAGCTTTTGTCATGCTATCTGAGTTAAAAAAATATATAAACATTCACCATTTAGAACATAGTAAGTAATAATATTACAATCAGTTTTACAAACAATGCTTATTTTTAGTTTCAAAACAGTGATTTTAACTTTAGTTTGGACAATTTTTTGAGTTTGTGTCATGTCATCTTAGTTAAATAATACAACAATTCAAACCTGACAATTTCTTATACGACATGCTAACGCAACACGAAATGACATGAAAATAACAGATTTCGGGTCAACACGATAAACAATCGAGTCATTATTGGGTCGCCCGTTAATAACGGGTCCTTAACTGGTTTACACACGGGTAACTTGTGGGTAACACGTTACGACCTGTTAAGAAAAACATTATTTCGATAATTTTAAATTTAAACTATTAAAAAAACTTACTATAAACTACAATAGCCATAGTGTATATATTGGAGATTAAATATGTATTATTGTATTTTATTCTATATAAGTTCGAGAGTGAGGAGAGAGGGAGAATTGCAAAAATGAGGGGAAAGTGAGACACGGAGTGGGTTAATCCCACTTAAGATTTAGTGAAATTACCAATTTTCCCCTCTCAAGGTTTTAAGTTTACAAATTAGCCATCGAGGCTTCACTTCACGTTTCATTTTCGATTTCACGTTCACACACGTGAATATAGTTAGGAAAACATTAGAAAGTATAAGAATTGGATTTCGAGTCGAGGCTCGAAGATTACTCAGGACACATGTTCAGGTGTAAAATTGTCCTTTCATATGTCTCAAAAAAAAAATACATTATTTTAAAGGACGAGTTGTAACATCGCAGGACTACTTGATCGTTCACTAATCAACACAAATAGACATAAAAGTCCAACACTACCTTAGCGAGGCCACCCAAAGGGGTGATAGAATAAGTAAATAGAAAATTTCATTTTAATATATTTTGGTACTAAGAAGTTAATTTAGTATATTTTGGTACAGTCATTTTTGTACACTTATGTATTTACATATTTTTCTTTTGTGTCACTAATTTTTTTTAAATGTTTTTCATTTAGGTTTATTTATAATTGGAAGAACTAAAATGTGCATATTAATCAAATCAAAATTTTAATGTGAAGACATTAAATTAAAAAAAAATAGAATATGAATTTTAATAAAAGTACACTTCAAAGACAATATGCAATCTAACACCATTTTTTTTTTTTAAATTTCAATTATTTGAAGGGCTAATGTTCAAAAGCCTAAAATAAATTTGTTTTGAATTTGCTGTCTACAAGATTCGAATCTATGATCTCTCACTTACAGCCACTTAGTACAACGATCTAGTGGTCTTTACCAGTAAGTGAGAAGTCTTAGGTTTGATTCTCGCTAAAGGCGAATTTGAACTACATTATTGCTAGCCCATAGTGAGGCGTAGCGCACTGCCCCACATCCTTAGTGTAAATAATATCGTTTGTTAAAAATAAAAAAATAAAAAAAAATCTCTCACTTACAAGTGAAGAAAAGTATCACTAAATCGTAATACTAAGTGGCACCACAAATTTAGTTTTGTTGTAGGTCTATTTTACTGAACAATTATAAGGGATAGAGAGGGGTGGCCAGCGGCATAGAGAGAGAAAAGAGAGATGTGTAATTGTGAGGTGTGTGGTATTCCACCCCATTTTGCCTTTATTTATAGTAGTAGATAAGGTACATTCCTTACCCCAATAGGATAATATCTAGTCTAAAAGATATGATAGAATTTACTAAAGATATCCCATATATAATAGGATTTACACAATCACATTCATATAATAAATATGACTACAACACTTCCCCTTGAATGTGTAAATACTCAAACAAAATATCGTATCAGGTCTTCAGCGGATGAAGTAGATCAGTTGATGAAGTCGTCGACAAAACGAGCAAATGCGAGTCTCAAATTAAAGAAAGTATGCATTGGTAGTAAACTCACAAAACTTTGCTATGGTAAAACCTAAGGTAAGTGCAAAACCCAAAGGCTAAGGAGAAAAGTGACAAGTATGCATAATGTAAAAAACAAACATCATCCGAGACAAAAGTAGTAAACATCAAAGAAGTATGATCATCCCAGAATGGGTGCCTCATTAAAACCTCGTTAGGTAGCAAAAACTAAGTGGAAAAAATGCTCATAATCATAGGGAACAGGTGTACATTAATATCAAGTGAGTATGCTTCTGGCCCCCTGAGTTTGACATAACTTCCAAATAAGAGAACTACGAGCTATTCAACTCAGAAAGTTTACGCATACCAATTCCTTGGACAAGCTTCTAAAAGTAGACTTGGGCAATGACTTTGTGAAGAGATCGGTTAGGTTATCTTGGGAACGGATTTGCTTGACTTTGATGCTATGATGTTGTTATTGTTGGTGAGAATAGAAGAACTTCAATGCAATGTGCTTGGTATTGTCTCCCTTGATGTATCCCTTCTTCAGTTGATCGATACATGCATCATTGTCTTCAAAGATCGTTATAGAAACATCAACATTGGTAGAAAGACTGCTAGTGGTTCGAATATGTTCCATGATTGCTCTCAACCAAAAGCATTCACGCGAGGCTTCATGCAAGATGAGAATCTCAACATGGTTAAAAAAAGTCGCAACTAACGATTGCTTGGTAGACCTCTAAGAAATTACGGTATCTCCAATGGTAAAGACATAACCCATTTGAGAATGTGCCCTATGTGGGTTAGATAGATAACATTCATCAACATAACCAACAAGGTGAGAATCGACCCAAAGACCGAAAGGGGCAGCGGCTCCCCTCGAGGATTCATGGGTGTAGAGCAAACTCAAATCTGTTGTACCCTTAAGGTAGAGGAAAATGTATTTGACACCATTCTAGTGCCTGCGTGTAGGCGCATTGCTATATCTTGCCAAAAGATTTTACAGCAAATGAGATGTTGAGTCTAGTGCATTAAGCTAAGTACAATAAAGCACCAATTGCTCTTAGGTGTGGAATTGCAGGCTCAAAAATCTTTTCCTTATCCTCTTTAGGATTGAAGGGTTCTCGTTTAATATCTAGAGTCCAAATGACCACATGAGTACTCAAAGGCTTCACTTTATCCTCATTAAAACGTTGCAGCATCTTCTGGGTGTAGTTCGATTGATGTACTAAGATTCCATCCGAACAGTGCTTGATCTTCAGGCCAAGGAAATATCAAGTTTTCTCAAGATCTTTCTTCTCAAATTTCGATTTCAAGTGAGTGGCAGTTTCCTCAAGCTCTTCAGGAATCCCAATGAGATTCATGTCATCGACATAAACTACAACGATCACAAATCCGGAATATAACTTCTTAAAAAACACGCATGAGCATAGTTCATTGTTCACATAACCCTGACTTGTCAAAGGTTCACTTAGACGGTTATACCACATATGCCCAGATTGTTTCAATCCGTACAGTGAACTCCTCAATTGAATCGATAGGGTGTTCCATGGTTTAGAACTATTTGATCTAGTCAATGTAAGCTCTTCATAAACTTTCATGTAGATTTCTATATTTAGATCCCATAGAGATACGCGATTACCACATCCATAAGTTGTATATTTAGTTTTTCAGAAACTACCAAACTGATAAGGTAGCAAAATGTTATGACGTCCATTATGGGAGAGTATGTCTCCTCGTATTTAATTCTAAGGCATTGAGAAAAACCTTGCGCTACGAGGCGTGCTTTGTATCACACTATTCATTCTTCTCATTACATTTTCTTACGAAAATCCATTTATAGCCCACAAGCTTAACTTGTGATGGAATAAGAGCTGCATGCCTAAACATCTTACGTTTTGTAAGCAAATTAAGTTCGACTTGGGTTGCTTGTTTCCAGTTTGACCAGTCAGTTATACGTCGACACTCATCAACGGAACGTAGTTCAATGTCATTGTTAAGCATGATGTCAATAGCTACTGTGTACTCAAAGGCATCGTCGACGATCATCTCATTCTGATTTCAAATCTCATCCAATACTGCGTAATGGACCGAATCTCACGATTCTTGGGAGGCCGGTTTGTCTCATCTAAGACATCACCGTAATCTAGAATAACCTCATACGTTGGAACATATAAGTAAACGATGGTTGAATTCATACTAGGATCACTAGTTTGTGCCGTTTTCCTCTTCTGTGGTTGTAAATCCTTTGAACTAGGAGGTCTACCACGCTTCAAGGTAGGAGTAGATAATTGGCTAGCTACCAGTGTACTGACCCGCATGGGAGGTGCGGCTAACCTTCATTCGAGGATGGGTCATTCTTCTGAGGCGATGTTACAACGTACCTAAAGTACATCGATCATTGCATGTGTGTTTGTAGTTGGTATATGTGATCTTGTCACCTTATTTAGATCAGTAAAAGCATTCGGCATGCTTTAAGCAATACTCTAAAGACCTAGAATATGACGCACTCCAGTTTCAGACTGGGCAGTGCGGGGATCTAAATGAGACATAGTGGGAGCATACCACAACAATTTGTGACGTTTTATAGAAACGTTAGCATTCTTATCTCCCCCTAACAACAGCAAGATTGTCTCATCAAAGTGAATCCGCAAAACGTGCGGTAAAGAGATCTCATGTCAAGGGCTTTAAGTTGAGAATAATTGATGGCAAATCATAATCGACATAAATTCACATTCTTTTCTGAGGACCCATTTTGGTACGTAGTGGTGTCGTTATTGACATATTGACTGGGCACCCAAACACACGCAAATGCGAAACATCAGGCTCGTATCCAGTGACCAACTATAACGGTGAAAGAGACTGGGTAGTGGTGGGCTTCAAGCATACCAACATAGATGCATGTAAAATTGCATAGCCCTAGGCAGATAACGGCAATTTGGTTCCCATAACCAAAGTCCGAGCTATCGATTGCGCTTTATGAAAGCTTCTACTGGACCGTTTTCGGTATGAACATGGGGTACAATATGCTCAACTTCAATCCCAATTGACATGCAATAATCATCAGAGGACCGTGACGTAAACTTTCTAGCATAATCTAGTCAAATTTACTAAATCATATAATCAAGGTGGTGAGCCCTAAGCTTAATGATTTGAGCTAAGAGCTTTGCAAAAGCAGCGTTGCGTCTGGACATTAAGTGGACATATGAGCAACGTGTCAATGCATCAACCAACACCATGAAGTATCTAAATGGTCCGCATGTTGGTTGGATAGGTCCTCAAATATCCCCTTGAATCCTTTAAAGAAACTTTGGAGGGTTCTGATTAATCTTTATAGATGAAGGTTGAGTGTTCAACTTCCCCAAGTGGCATGCTTTGCAAGTCGAGTATCTGATATAAGAGGTTATATGATACCCGTGTGCAGATTTGAGGATATGGCGCATCATATCTCGTTTAGAATGTCCCATCCGGTCATGCCAAGATAGCAAAGGGTCTAGAACCTGAGCTTAGGGTCGTCCACGTGATAGGTCTCTATGGCTCTAATGGTTGTGATGTACAACCCACTCGAAAAACATTCCAACTTCTTGTGAATACGTTTCTGGCCATATTCGTAAGAAATGATTAGAATCATTTTCTTCAGTGGTTTCAATATGATATTTATTATCTCAGATATCTCTAAAACTCAGCAACGTTTTTCCGAAACGAGGATAATATAGGATCTTTTTATGGTTAATTCAATACCATTAGACAACATTATATGAGCCTTTCTGTATTGTTCCATCAGGTTAGATGAACTTGAGAGAGTTGTCAAATGTGCATTTTTAGGTACGAAGTTAGTAAGATAGTGTTGCTCACGAAAGATGGTGTGTTGTAGCACTATCAGCCAGACAACTAACTTCCCCACTAGTCATACCTAGAAATAAATTAATTGAATCGATCACATGCATATATATATATAATTTTGTTCATTCAATTAATCAATTGAGAAATAATATCCATGACATAATTATCCATAATTCAAAACAAACCAAACCAAACAAGTTATTCCATAGTGGGTTCGATAACTAAGGGTAAAAACCACCCGAACATGTCTAGAAAAATAAACTTCATTCTTCCATAGGAGTGGATGCCACCTGAAAATTTGAAACCTCTATAGTTGTGGTAGTATCGTCAGGATGTTCCACATGTGCAAAGTTTCACTTGTGACAGGAATGATACTTGGCAATAGCCTCAGGGATAGCTCAACATACGCGTGACCAATGGTCCATTGATCCACAATGGTAGCACATGTCCAATGTAGTGGAATTCGATTAAATGGTAGCTTTTCCCTTGTTCTTGAAGTTAGAGGCCTCCCTTGGCCAGGCCTTTGATTTGTTGACCTTGGACCCGTGGTTGGAGTTGCCGCCCATTAATATATATATATCCAAGTGGTTATATTTGTATAGCTTTTCGGAACCTATTTTATTTATGACATTCTTGAATTTAGGTCTCGTTTCATATAAAGGATCAGATTAAAGGGGACTAAACATGAATGAAATTTCTCCTTTCATCCTACCATTTTAGGAATGATTGTAGTGAATAATGGCTAGTTTGGTATTGTTGTGCTTAAAAAAATAAAAATAAAAATAAAAACTGCTTCTACTGTGATGTGGAATAAACAGCTGTAAAATAAAATATTGTTGAGTGTTTGGTAAACTTTTTTTTTTGTAAAATTGCTTATAGCAAAAAAAAAAAGTTTGGTAAACTTTTATATAAAATTGTTGTGAATATGCTAAATGACTAAAAAAAGATATGATATTTAATGTGATATAATAATTGCCAAAGAGAATAATGTAAGGGTAAATATTGTAATTTTGTAAAATTTGGGGGGTATACTTGTCATTTGAAAATTTCATTAAATTGGCACTGATCACTATGTTTAAAAAAAAAACAATTTTGTTATAAGCATGGTAGGCTCTACTTCTGCTTTTCTACTATTATTGACATTAGTTTAAAAAAAAAAATTTTTTTACCAAACATATTTGATGTTCCAGATTTTTTTTATATGTTGCTTTTTTAAAAAAAAAAAAAACACCACAATCCCAAATCAGCCCTAAGTTGTCTTATTGATTCCTACTTCCAAGTTGGCCACAATGTTTTCAATTTTTCTTTCAACATACCTTGAAATGTTTTATGCATTTCAATCCAATCCTTAGCACCAAACGCTTCTTGGTCTTTACATATCCTGCCAACATATTTAGCAAGGGGATGGAGAATAGGATGCTTAACCCCATCCATATATGCTAAGCTTAGAGTTTAAATTTCCAAGCGTCAATGGCTAAACCCCAATTACCCAGTGGCCAAACTCTTGCCATTTACATAAAGACAAAGGCTGAACAGAAAGGGACGACCGATTAAGAGGAAAATGACAGTTTAAGGCCAAACATTTAAGAAGAAAAGAAAATTGATTGGATTTAAATACAAAAGCCAAATGTTGGAATGATGGAGTATCGAATGTCAATATAAGTTAGATAACCTTGGTATTAAATAATCAGAGCTATTAGACCCACCCAACAATCCTATTTCCCCACCCCACCTTATTTTCCAACCCCACTCAAAAGGTAAAAATGAAAAACACTCTTTTCCCACCCACTGATATTCCTAAACTATCCCTTACAAAGAAAATTAGTCACCGCCACATATCCACCCACTCGATGGCAAGCAACCCCCTTCTCACCGTCAGCCAATTATGTCTCTAATTTAATCAAGACTATGAGGATGAGCAACATCCTCGGTCGACCTCGTAGTCGCTCTCGGCAATTACAACTCAAGTAGAAGACTAATCGTAGAAGAGGGGTATCAAAACCACGTCAAATGGATATGAGAGAATCCAATTATCAAGGTTTCCTAAGGTAATTGTAATGGGTATATGGTGTTTGATGAAGATTTCGAATGGATGGGAAGGAATTGACATAAAAGATGAGGAAAACGGTAGATTCAACTTGGTTGGTGTTGTGTGCGGTGGTTTCAACTTGTTGGGCTCATGTTTTTGTTCCTTCTATTTTCAAAATTTAATACAAAAACAAAAGAATAAAATAGTTCAAGATGGCCTTATAAGTCATTTTGCAAAAGCTTAGAGTTGTCATTAAAAGTATCATTAAAAAGTGGGTGGAGAAATAATGTTGATGGGTGGGTATGTCATCTCCCTAAATAATAAAGACAATTAAAAACTCGTTCATTTTTCTATCTTTTATAGTGTTTTTCCAAACACTTGAACAAGATTGCTAGACTACACCGCTTCAGTTTTGGGGATTTGAAACTCGAAATGGTAACTGGTAACGGATAAAAAATTCCTGGAATAAAATTCCTGAGGCTACCACTAAAACGAATGAAAGATTGCAAGACTCAACCCTTTTTTACTAAATGTTTAAACAAATATTTTTTTTTTTGTTGAACAATTTAGGAATAAGGAATACAATTTATAAAGCATGCCAAAATTTTTGAGCCTCCCCTACCATAAAAGCAATGTTATTAGACCACTTGGGCAGATACTACCCCAATTGGAGCCTATGAATTACCAATTGCCTATTGACCAAAATTATTAACACAAAACCCATCATTCATGCCCCTATAAAATGATGCACCTTCTCATTTTGTAACACAAGAAGAGCAGAGATGACTTACTTAAAGTTGTTTGTGCTATTTCTTGTAGTGGCTATTCTTATCACAACTTCATCCAATGCCCAATACCATGAGGATGACAAGCTACAAGTCACTCCCATAAGGCATGAAATTTACAAGCCATCAACGCTTATACTACCATTTCCCAAGCCATGGCTACCACCATTTTACAAGCCGCCATTTCTTCCCCCTACTGTAGTAAGACAACCACCACCTCCACCTCCGAAGAATCCGCCACCACCCCCACCTCACAAGAATCCACCACCACCACCACCTCATAAAAATCCTCCACCACCGCCACCACCCCCACCTCAGAAGAATCTGCCACCACCACCACCTCAAAAAAATCAACCACCAACACCTACTAGAAAGAATCTGCCACCAACACCAACGCCAACGCCAACGCCACCTCAAAAAAATCAACCACCAACACCTACTAGAAAGAATCTGCCACCAACACCAACGCCAACGCCAACGCCAACACCAACGCCAACGCCAACGCCAACGCCAACACCAACGCCAACGCCAACACCAACACAAACACCAACACCAACACCAACATCAACACCAACATTAACACCAACGCCAACACCAATATCAACACCAACATCAGTGCCAGAGCCAACACCAACACCAACACCAACATCAACACCAACACCAACACCAACACCAGTACCAGCACCAACACCAACACCAACACCACCACCACCACCAGCACCAGCACCAACACCAACATCAACACCAACAACAACGCCAACACCAGCACCAACACCAACACCAACATCAGCATCAACGCCAACGCAAACAATAACACCAACACCAACGCCAACACCAACATCAACGCCAACGCCAACGTTAACATCAAGGCCAACGCCAACACCAACGCCAACACCAACACCAACACCAACACCAACTCCAGCGCCAACGCCAACGCCAACGCTAACGCCAACACCGACACCAACACCAACACCAACACCAACACCAGCACCAACACCAACACCAACACCAACACCAACACTAGCACCAGCACTAACTCCAACCCCAACGCCAACGTCAACACTAGCACCAACACCAACGCCAACGCCAACGCCAACGCCAACGCCAACGCCAACGCCAATGCCAACACCAACACCAACACCAACACCAACACCAACATCAACACCAACACCAACACCAACTCGAACACCAGTGTCAGCGCCAACACCAACGCCAACACTAACACCAACATCAACGCCAACACCAATATCAACACCTCAGAACAATCCTCAACGAGCACCACCACCTCAGAACAATCCATCATTAGCCCCATCACCAGGACAAAATAATCCTCCACGAGCACCACCACCTTTGAACAATCTACCACCATCACCATCACCAAGTCAGAGCAACCCTGCTCCAGCACCTTCGGCAGGTCGAAACAATCCTCAACGAGCACCACCACCTCAGAATAATCCACCGCCACCACCATCACCAGGTCGGAACAATCCACCGCCACCAACATCACCAGGTCGGAACAATCCACCACCACCACCTTTACCTGGTCAAAACAGTCCTCCACCACCACCATCACGTGGTTGGAACAATCCCCCACAAGTTCCACTACCTCAGAACATCCATCCACCACCACCTCCACCAAATCTGAATAATCCTCCACCACCACATTTAGTAAGTCGAAACAATCCTCCCCCACCACCATCCCCAGGTCGAAAAAATCTTCCTCCACCACCACCACCACCAAGTTTGAACAATTTGCGACCACCCCCACCAATTATCCGTCAAAATTGAGTCAATATGAGCTAGATAATTCCTTGAAATAAGAGTTGTCGAAACTTAGTTGTCGAAACTTAGTTGTCAACAACTTCTAATATGATCGATTACCTATATAATACTATATATTATATAAATATAGTAATATATTACTGCTCTTGTAATTGCTTTAATGAAATTTGTTGTAACCTTTATTATGCAATATAAATTACCAACTATAATGAAGTAACATTTTGGTTCGTTATATAATTTGCCCACTTTTTCATGAGAATAGATGACATACATTCCTTTTGCTTGTATCTTAGTAGACATGCGCCGCTTTAATTCCATGTGAACCATACTTGATTCACCAATCTCGACCATTTAAAAGATGAAGAATACGTGAAAACTACCACAATTGTTGTTACAAAATCTCTTCCAAAAAAAGTGCATCATGTGAAGTTTCTGATAGTCCAACATTAATAAGAATATATCACGATAGTACAATTCAAATCATGAATGGAGTACAAAACCCACCCCCCCCCCCAAAAAAAAAGGGGGAAACGAGGCACATGTAAAGTGAGGATTTTGAAAGTCAACAGCAAGAAGTGCGATTGTGAAAGACTTTGGTGAACACGTCTGGCTACTGCACCTCGGAAGAAGCAAACTGACCGAATGCGTGGGAGCAACAATATGTTCTCGCACAAAGTGATAATCAAGAGCAATATGTTAAGTGCGACAGTGAAAAAAAAAAAATATATATATATATATATATAGCTGCCAGTTATCACATTAGAGAAAAATTGGACGAGGAATAAGAACCCACAGCTCACTTAAAAGACCAAATATCCAAATCGAATCTGCACATCCATAAACAAGGGCACGATACTTTGCTTCAGTACTTAACCAAGAGGCTGTTCGTTGTTTCTTATAACACCATATGATCAAGTTAGAACCCAGGAAGATACAAAAACCTGTGACAAAATGACGGGTGTCCTTACAAACTGCCCAATCTGTGTTCGAGTAAACTGAAAGAGAAGAAGAAGCATCACAACATCATAGTGGCAAACCATGACCATAAGTACCTTTTAAGTAACACACAGTATGTTTAGCTGCCTGAAGAAGTAGGACGACCCATGATTTGAGCAACGTTATGAACGGCAAAGGAGACGTCGGGGCATGTCATGGTGAGATATTGAAGACCTCCACCACAATAGCGATAGAAACATGGACCAGCCAACTCAGTACCACATGTACATGTCAAAACAATCAAGCATGTCTCCCTTCTTGAGAATGTTCAATGTGTACCTTGTTTGGGTGAGATGAATATCCGGCCACATAAAAAAGACTTTTATCCGAAGAAAATAGCAGCTTGCCCAAGTCTTTTAGATCAAATTCAACACCTAATTTTTTTTAATTAGAAAGAAAAGCAGAGGGATCACTACCCATAACAACGAACACATAATTATCAGCCCGGCTTTGAAGGAAACCAAAATTGATAATAAAAGAACTAAACCTCTGAAACTAGGCACGAGAGGCCTGCTTTAGGCCATAAAAGGTCGTTCTCTACAGGATCAATATGAATAATTTGTATTTGAAACCAATTCTTAGTTAAGTATACAACATAAGTTTTGGAAAAGATTTGAAATTGTGAATTAAAGTAAAAGAACAGAAAATAAAATAATTAAATTTGACTAACGAAAATCGGCAATGAGAGAGAAAATAAAATAAAGCTTTGGAGAGAAATCAAATGTGAAAAGCACTAGGGTTTAGCCGTCACCATTAACAATCCTATGCAGTTCTACGAATTACTTATGAGTTAAAACATGCAACTTTAAAGGATAAGTTTTCTTAATGCATATTCTCCTCGTGATATTCAAGTAATAACGTACACCTAACATGTAATCCGTCAGTGATGTTTAAAACAAACATAAACATGCAAGACTTAATAAGCTTTATGAATTAGATATGAACAATTAGTCTTTAAGTTTCAAGAACTTTGCAGAGAGCATTACATACCTAGGATGCCTACTGAATCAGCTTCCACTGGTCTTCCAAACTGCAGCGTTATTTGTCCAAAAAAAAAAAACTGCAGAGCTAATGCCTCGATAAAGCGCCTTCTAACATCAACCAAGGAGACTGCCTCCAAAACCTTAATAACAAGGCAAAATAGTCATTCGATTTCCCTATTCATTATAGCACGATGCGTCACACTTAGGGTGCATTTGTTGACATGTGTCGCGCTATGATTGACCTCCTGGTTTGAGGGAAACTCTTGTGCTTCGGTAGGGTGCCTCAGCATGAACCCCTCAATGAGCCCTTGAATGTATGACGTTGACTGGTGCTCGGTAGTTTCGGGATTTGTCAAGTATGGTACAAACAGTGCTCCCTAAGTTCCCGAGTAAGGAAAGCTTCTCGGTTGGAGACTTGACAAATCCAAGTCACTAAGTAATCACGAAACTTTTGAGTACCAAGGTGTAGTAGCATATATAGGAGCCCCCCAAGTCACCGAGCGAAAAGAGTTGCTGAATGAGGTGTCTTACTAATAGCCAAGTTGTCAAAATAACAAAGCTCCATCCCTTTCTTTTCTAAGCGGCCGCCCAAAACTCCTTACTCATATTATTATTATATTTTTTTGTGAAGGTTGTTAGGCCCAAAGAAGAGGAGGCCCACGCTTCCTTTCTTTTGGACCCATTTCCCTTTGTCAAATTTGATAGGCCCACTGCCATTTAATTTTGAACTTTTATTTTATTTATTTTTTATTTGCTAGGCCCAGCGCTCCCTTTTTGTGAAGCCCCAAGACCAGATTTTGACCGTGCTCTAACCAGCTCCCCCTGTTTTCTTACCCGTGCCATACGAAAATTTCAGTGAGGTTTGGTTTGTGGGTGTATTAAGGGTGATGGGTCAGGTGAGGGTGAGGTGATCTGAAACTGCCTTGGAGGTGTCGGTGTAGTTCGAAGTAGGAGGTTGTGATCGGAGGAGGTTGGAGGCGTTGGAGGGGCAGGTCCCAGGGGTGATATTTGTTGCCAAAAATGGGTTTGGGTTCAAGCTCGGGCTGCTAGGTTTTGACAGGAGTGTCGGAGGTCAGAACTCCTTAGTCACATCCCTTCCACACAGGCATTCGCCGCTGCGGGACAAAGGGTTTGGTTGTTCCACTTGGGTCCTCAAAAAATCAGTCTTGAACTTGGTTGCTTTTAATTTCACTCCAAGATATAAATTTCAGGAGCTTGGAGGAGAAGGGGTTATTGGGGTTTTGATTTGAGTTTTGAGGCCTCAAAGAATTTCTTTGTGATTTCTGCCGTGAGTATGAGTTGCAGAGGTTGAGGGAAGAGCTGCTGCAATTGCTCCATATCTGTGAGTTGTGGAATGAAGCTTGTGAGGATCACTGTTGCCGTGGGTTGCGGCTTCTACTTCCAGGACTTGAAGAAGGTTGAAAGCTGCCCAAAGCTTGCTGGTTGCTGAAGCTCTGGTCTGAATTCATTAGAGGAAAGCTTGAGGAGTGAGCGAAGGTTCAAAGAAGTGAGCTGTTGCAGGAAGCTGTTCTCGAATTTGCAGGCGTGGGTTTGCAGCTTGAGAGGTCCAACACTCCTCCATTTTTGTGATTTTCTACTGGATTTTCCATCCGGGGGTCTTGATTAATTGTGTTTTGCAGGGGTTGAAGTTGGGTTTTGATGCGGGCTGCCTTGGGGTTTATTACGGTTGAGGTGGTGATTGCCGCTGGTGTGGTTTGATCGAGAGCGAGACCGTGTGGTCATCCCAAGGTTATTTTCTGTTGGCGTTTTCTGTACTCAATGGTGGTATTGATATTTGAATGTTCGATTGCATTTCCCTTTTATGTAATCCACCAACATCTTAGATTAATGCTTCTCATCTTTCTTTACATTTCGATCTCTTTCTGCATATTCTTCCACTTATTCAAAGATGCCTCTTTTGTATTATAATTATGTCTCCTGCCTGCAAATCTGGATTATAAATTGAACTTAACTGGACTGCCACTTTTCGTGTGACGACAACTTAATTGGATTTGGGTAGTAATTGCCTTTGATGTTGTAATTTGAGTTTGAAAAAATGGTTAATGGGTGTGGGTTGTGGGTGGTAGGTTTTTTGCTTCTTCATGTGTGTAGCTTGTAGTTTGAGTGACTTAACGTGGGAGAGACTATATAAACAGGTTTTGCTTCCACACTTTTGAAGAAGAGTGTGGAAGGCTTTTTGAATTTATTTTTTATTTTTTATTTTTTAAGCACATAAATATTTTGCTTCCACACTCTTGAAGAAGAGTGTGGAAGGCTTTTTGAATTTGGGTGTGGGAAGCTCATGCTCTTAAGGTGTGGGAAGCTCTCTTCCTTGGGTGTGGGAAGCTCATGCTCTTAAGGTTTGGGAAGCTCATGCTCTTAGATGTGGGAAGCTCATGCCCTTGGGTGTGGGAAGCTCTCTTCCTTGGGTGTGGGAAGCTCATGCTCTTAAGGTGTGGGAAGCTCTCTTCCTTGGGTGTGGGAAGCTCATGCTCTTAGGTGTGGGAAGCTCATGCCCTTGGGCGTGGGAAGCTCTCTTCCTTAGGTGGGAACCTCATAAGTTGATTTTACTTCCACACTCTTGACAATCTACATATTGTAGTTATCCCCTATGTGTTAAAGTTTTTGTTGACCTCCATGCTTAAAGTTAATTAATGATTGTTAAGCAATTGATTAGTTGACTAATAATTAGTTAATTAGTAATTAACAATTAATTAATTAATTAATAATTATCAAAATAATGACTAATTAGTTAATTAATTGTAATTAATATTAATTAATTAATTGGTAATCAAAATAATAATTATCAAAATCGTAATTCTCAACCACAAATTTAGGTCTCATATCATATAGAGGATCGGATTAAAGGGGACTAAATATGAATTAAATTTCTCCTTTCATCCTACCATTTGAGGAATGATTGTAGTGAATAAGCTAATTTGGTATTGCTATGCTTTAAAAAAATATAAAATATAAAAATATAAATAAATAACTGTTTTTACTGTGATATGAGAATAAACAGCTGTAATATAAAATTGTTGAGTGTTTGGTAAACTATTTTTTTTTTTTTTGTAAAATTGCTTGTAGAAAAAAAGAAGAAGGTCTAAGTGTTTGGTAAACTTTTATATAAAATTGTTGTGAATATGCTAAATGACTAAAAAAAGATATGGTATTTAATGTGATATAATAATTGCCAAAGAGAATAATGTAAGGGTAAAAATTGTAATTTTGTAAAATTTGGAGGGTATACTAGCCATTTGAAAATTTCATTAAATTGGCACTGATCACTATGTTTAAAAAAAAAACAGTTTTTTTATAAGCATGGTAGGCTCTACTTCTGCTTTTCTACTATTATTGACATCAGTTTTTAAAATTTTTATTTATTTTACCAAACACATTTGATGTTCCAAATTTTTTAATATGTTGCTTTTTTTTAAAAACACCACAATCTCAAACCAGCCCTAAGTTTTCTTATTGATTCCTACTTCCAAGTTGGCCACAATGTTTTCAATTTTTCTTTCAACATACCGTGAAATGTTTTATGCATTTCAATCCAATCCTCAGCACCAAACGCTTCTTAGTCTTTACATATACTGCCAACATATTTAGCAAGGGGATGGAGAATAGGATGCTTAACCCCATCCATATATGCTAAGCTTAGAGTTTAAATGTCCAAGTGTCAATGGTTATACCCCAATTACCCAATGGCCAAACTCTTGCCATTTACATAAAGACAAAGGTTGAACAGAAGGGGACGACCGATTAAGAGGAAAATGACAGTTTAAGGCCAAACATTTAAGAAGAAAAGAAAATTGATTGGATTTAAATACAAAAGCCAAATGTTGGAATGATGGAGTATCGAATGTCAATAAGTTAGATAACCTTGGTATTAAATAATCAGAGCTATTAGACCCACCCCACAATCCTATTTTCCCATCCCACCTTATTTTCCCACCCCACTCAAAAGGTAAAAATGAAAAACACTCTTTTCCCACCCACTGATATTCCTAAACTATCCCTTACAAAGAAAATTAGTCACCGCCACATATCCACCCACTCGATAGCAAGCAACCCCCTTCTCACTGTCAGCCAATTCTGTCTCTAATTTGATCAAGACTATGAGGATGAGCAACATCCTCGGTCGACCTCGTAATCGCTCTCTGCAATTACAACTCAAGTAGAGGACTAATCGTAGAAGAGGGGTATCAAAACCACGTCAAATGGGTATGAGAGAATCCAATTATCAAGGTTTCTTAAGGTAATTATAATGGGTCTATGGTGTTTGATGAAGATTTCGAATGGATGGGAAGGAATTGACATAAGAGATGAGGAAAACAGTGGATTCAACTTGGTTGGTGTTGTGTGCAATGGTTTCAACTTGCTGGGCTCATGTTTTTGTTCCTTCTATTTTCAGAAAAACAAAAAAATAAAATAGTTAAAAGTATCATTAAAAAGTGGGTGGAGAAATAATGTTGATGGGTGGGCATATCATCTCCCTAAATAATAAAGACAATTAAAAACTCATTCATTTTTCTATCTTTTCTAGTGTTTTTCCAAACACTTGAACAAGATTGCTGGACGACACCGCTTCATTTTGGGGATTTGAAACTCGAAATGGTAACGGGTAACGGATAAAAAATTCCTGGAATAAAATTTCTGAGGCTACCACTAAAACAAATGCAAGATTGCTAGACTTGCCCCTTTTTTACTAAATTTTTAAACAAATATATATTTTTTTTTGTTGAACAATTTAGGAATAAGGAATACAATTTATAAAGCATGCCAAAAATTTTAAGCCTCCCCTACCATAAAAGCAATGTTATTAGACCACTTGGGCAGATACTACCCCAATTGGAGCCTATGAATTACCAATTGCCTATTGACCAAAATTATTAACACCAAACCCATCATTCATGCCCCTATAAAATGATGCACCTTCTCATTTTGTAACACAAGAAGAGCAGAGATGACTTACTTAAAGTTGTTTGTGCTATTTCTTGTAGTGGCTATTCTTATCACAACTTCATCCAATGCCCAATACCATGAGGATGACAAGCTACAAGTCACTCCCATAAGACATGAAATTTACAAGCCATCAACGTTAATACCACCATTTCCCAAGCCATGGCTACCACCATTTTATAAGCCGCCATTTCTTCCTCCTATTATAGTGAGACGACCACCATCTCCACCTCCGAAGAATCCGCCACCACCCCCACCTCAAAAGAATCCGCCACCACCACAACCTCAGAAAAATCCTCCACCACCGCCACCTCAAAAAAATCCCCCGCCACCACCCCCACCTCACAAGAATCCGCCACCACCACCACCTCAGAAAAAACCTCCACCACCGCCACCTCAAAAAAATCCCCCGCCACCACCACCACCTCAGAAAAATCCTCCACCACCGCCACCTCAAAAAAATCACCCGCCACCACCCCCACCTCAGAAGAATCTACCACCACTACCACCTCAAAAGAATCAACCACCACCACCACCTCAAAAGAATCAACCACCACCACCACCTCAAAAGAATCAACCACCAACACCACCTAGAAAGAATCTGCCACCAACACCAACACCAACACCAACGCCAACGCCAACGCCAACACCAACGCCAACGCCAACACCAACACCAACACCAACATCAACACCAACGCCAACACCAACACAAACACAAACACCAACACCAACACCAACACCAACACCAACACCAACACCAACATCAACACCAACACCAACATTAACACCAACGCCAACACCAACATCAGTGCCAGCGCCAACACCAACGCCAACACCAACATCAACGCCAACACTAACACCAACACCAACACCAACACCAACACCAACACCAACACCAACACAAACACCAACACCAGCACCAACTCCAACCCCAACGCTAACGCCAACACTAGCACCAACGCCAACGCCAATGCCAACACCAACACCAACGCCAACACCAACGCCAACACCAATACCAACATCAACACCAACACCAACTCGAACACCAGTGTCAGTGCCAACACCAACGCCAACACTGACACCAACATCAACGCCAACACCAACATCAACACCAACACCAACGCCAACACCAGCACCAGCACCAACACCAACACCAATATCAGCACCAGCACCAACGCCAACGCCAACACTAACGTCAACGCCAACGCCAACACCAACACCAACATCAACGACAACGCCAACGCCAACGCTAACGTCAACGCCATCACCAACACCAACACCAACGCCAACGCCAACGCCAACGCCAACGCCAACGCCAACGCCAACACCAACACCAACACCAATATCAACACCAACATTAACACCAACGCCAACACCAACATCAACGCCAACATCAACACCAACATTAACACCAACGCCAACACCAACATCAACGCCAACACCAACACCAACACCAACACCAACACCAGCACCAACACCAACACCAACACCAACACCAGCACCAACTCCAACCCCTATGCCAACGCTAACACTAGCACCAACACCAACGCCAACGCCAACACCAACGCCAACACCAACACCAATATCAACATCAACACCAATACCAACACCAACTCAAACACCAGTGTCAGCGCCAACACCAACGCCAGCACTAACACCAACATCAACGCCAACACCAACGCCAACACCAGCACAAGCACCAACACCAACACCAACATCAGCACTAACGCCAACACCAACGCCAACACTAACACCAACACCAACGCCAACACCAACACCAACGCCAGCACCAACGCCAATGCCAACGCCAACGCTAACATCAACGCCAACGCCAACACCAACGCTAACGCCAACACCAACGCCAGCGCCAAGGCCAACACCAACGCTAACGCCAACGCCAACACCTACGCCAACACTAACACCAACACCAACACCAATCCCAACACCAATGCCAACGCCAACACCAACTCTAACACCAATGAAAACACCAACACCAACACCAACACCAACACAAATACAAACACAAACACAAACACCAACACCAACACCAACCCCAACACCAACACCAACAACAACAACAACACCAACACCAACACCAACACCAACACCAACACCAACACCAACACCAATACCAACACCAACACCAACACAAACACTAACACCAACCCCAACACCAACACCAACACCAACGCCAACGCCAACGCCAACGCCAACACCAACGCCAACACCAACACCAACACAACCACCAACACCAACACCAACGCCAACACCAACACCAACATCAACATCAACGGTAACCCCATCACCAACACCAGCACCAACACTAGGTCAAATCAACCCCCCTCAAGCACCTTTACCGAGTCAAAACAGTGCACCACGAACACCACCAACTCAGAACAATCCACCACCAACACCTACACCTAGTAAGACCAACCCCTTTCCAGCACCTTCACCGAGTCAAATCAATCCTCCGCAAGCACCACCTCAACATAATTCACCACTAGCACCATCACCGGGTAAAAACAATCATATGACTGTACCATCACCTATGAATAATCCACCGTTATTATCATCACCTCAAAATAATCCACCACTAGCCCCACCACCAGGACAGAACAATCCTCCACGAGCACCACCACCTCAGAACAATCCATCATTAGCCCCATCACCAGGACGAAATAATCCTCCACGAGCACCACCACCTTTGAACAATCTACCCCCATCACCATCACCAAGTCAGAGCAACCCTGCTCCAGCACCTTCGCCAGGTCGAAACAATCCTCAACAAGCACCATCACCTCAGAACAATCCATCATTAGCCTCATCACCAGGACAAAGTAATCCTCCACGAGCACCACCACATTTGAACAATCTACCCCCATCACCATCACCAAGTCAGAGCAACCCTGCTCCAACACCTTCGCCAGGCCGAAACAATCCTCAACGAGCACCATCACCTCAGAACAATCCATCATTAGCCCCATCACCACGACGAAATAACCCTCCACAAGCACCACCACCTTTGAACAATTTACCACCATCACCATCACCAAGTCAGAGCAACCCTGCTCCAGCATCTTCGCCAGGTCGAAACAATCCTCAACGAGCACCATCACCAAGTCAGAGCAACCCTACTCCAGCACCTTCGCCAGGTCGAAACAATCCTCAACGAGCACCACCACCTCAAAACAATCCATCATTAGCCCCATCACCAGGACGAAATAATCCTCCACGAGCACCACCACCTTTGAACAATCTACCACCATCACCAAGTCAGAGCAACCCTGCTCTAGCACCTTCGCCAGGTCGAAACAATCCTCAACGAGGACCACCACCTCTGAACAATCCATCATTAGTCCCATCACCAGGACGAAATAATCCTCCACGATCACCACCACCTTTGAACAATCTACCACCATCACCATCACCAAGTCAGAGCAACCCTGCTCTAGCACCTTCGCCAGGTCGAAACAATCCTCAACGAGCACCACCACCTCAGAATAATCCACCGCCACCACCATCACCAGGTCGGAACAATCCACCGCCACCAACATCATCAAGTCAGAACAATCCACCACCACCACCTTTACCTGGTCAAAACTGTCATCCACTACCACCATCACGTGGTTGGAACAATCCCCCACAAGTTCCACTACCTCAGAACATCCATCCACCACCACCTCCACCAAATTTGAATAATCCTCCACCACCACCTTTAGTAAGTCGAAACAATCCTCCCCCACCACCTTTAGTAAGTCGAAACAATCCTCCCCCACCACCATCCCCAGGTCGAAATAATCTTCCTCCACCACCACCACCAAGTTTGAACAATTCGCGACCACCCCCACCAATTATCCGTCAAAATTGAGTCAATATGAGCTAGATAATTCCTTGAAATAAGAGTTGTCGAAACTTAGTTGTCAACACCTTCTAATATGATCGATTACCTATATAATACTATATATTATATAAATATAGTAATATATTACTGCTCTTGTAACTGCTTTAATGAAATTTGTTGTAACCTTTATTATGCAATATAAATTACCAAGTATAATGAAGTAACATTTTGGTTAGTTATATAATTTGCCCACTTTTTCATGAGAATAGATGACATACATTCCTTTTGCTTGTATCTTAGTAGACATGCTCCACTTTAATTCCATGTGAACCATACTTGATTCACCAAACTCGACCATTTAAAAGATGAAGAATACGTGAAAACTACCACAATTGTTGTTACAAAATCTCTTCCAAAAAAAGTGCATCATGTGAAGTTTCTGATAGTCCAACATTAATAAGAATATATCATAAGAATATATCACGATAGTACAATTCAAATCGTGAATGGAGTACAAAAAACCCCCACCCCCCCCCCCCACAAAAAAAAAACCGGGAAACAAGGCACATGTGAAGTGAGGATTTTGAAAGTCAAACAGCAAAAAGTGCGATTGTGAAAGACTTTGGTGAATACGTCTGGCTACTGCACCTCGGAAGAAGCAAACTGAACCGAATGCGTGTGAGCAACAATATGTTCTCGCACAAAGTGATAATCAAGAGCAATATGTTAAGTGCGACAGTGAAAATATATATATATATATATATATATATATATATATATATATATATATGCCAGTTATCACATTAGAGAAAAATTGGACGAGGAATAAGAACCCACAGCTCGCTTAAAAGACCAAATATCCAAATCGAATCTGCACATCCATAAACAAGGGCACGATACTTTGCTTCAGTACTTAACCAAGAGGTTGTTTGTTGTTTCTTATAACACCAAGTGATCAAGTTAGAACCCATGAAGATACAAAAACCTGTGACAAAATGACGGGTGTCCGAACAAGCTGCCCAATCTGCGTTCGAGTAAACTGAAAGAGAAAAAGAAGCATCACAACATCATAGTGGCAAACCATGACCATAAGTACCTTTTAAGTAACACACAATATGTTTAGCTGCCTCCAAATGCGAAGAAGTAGGACGACCCATGATTTGAGCAACGTTATGAACGGCAAAGGAGACGTCGGGGCATGTCATGGTGAGATATTGAAGACCTCCACCACAATAGCGATAGAAACATGGACCAGCCAACTCAGTACCACATGTACGTGTCAAAACAATCAAGCATGTCTCCCTTCTTGTCTGGGTGAGATGAATATCCGGCCACATAAAAAAGACTTTTATCCGAAGAAAATAGCAGCTTGCCCAAGTCTTTTAGATCAAATTGAACACCTAATTTTTTTAATTAGAAAGAAAAGCAGAGGGATCCCTACCCATAACAACGAACACATAATTATCAGCCCGGCTTTGAAGGAAACCAAAATTGATAATAAAAGAACTAAACCTCTGAATCTAGGCACGAGAGGCCTGCTTTAGGTCATAAAAGGCCTTATGTAGCTTACATACATAATTTGGTCTGCTGGTACATTATATATAAATCCTTAAACTGCTCCTTCTCTTTTTCTCTATTTACTCTACCAAGGTACACAGTAGAGAATGTGCATGCAGTAAAAAATCAGAGCATCAAACATAGGAACAAACAATTTATAAATTATGAATATTATTAACAGGAAAACAATAATAAGAATGCAGAAACGGCTACAAATTAAGGCCTACATCTTGACTGACTTAATTCTCATACTAAACTACAAGCTATATTTATAGAATGCAAAATCTAAAGAATCCTAATCATATAGGTGTGACCCAAACCTAGACAATCAAATAATAACTAATATTCCAACACCCCGTGTCAAATTCATGGCGGTACACGACATGAATTGCCAACAAGTAGATGCGGATGCAAGCTCTATTAGGCCGATATGGCAAGACAATTCAAGCGAGCTTTCAAGCAAAAGAGCAATTATAGCGAACTGGACTAGACTGGACAAGAATGGATTAGACTAGACTAGTGAACTGGATTGGACTGGTTGGCCAACTGATTCTGGCTGGCAAACTAATTCAAATTCAAACATGCTGATGTTGAGAGTGGTTGGATTTTTAGCACTTGCAAAAATAGGAATTAAAACACATAAAAATACTTACAAGAGAACAAGGTTATTATAGTATAAACAGCTCAAGTAAGGTCGTTCTCTATCGTATCAATATGAATAATTTGTATTTGAAACCAATTCTTAGTTAAGTATACAACGTAAGTTTTGGAAAAGATTTGAAATTGTGAATTAAAGTAAAAGAACAGAAAATAAAATAATTAGATTTGACTAACGAAAATTGGCAATGAGAGATCAAATAAAAAAAAGTTAGAGAAATCAAATGTGAAAAGCACTAGGGTTTAGCCGCCACCATTAACAATCCTATGCAGTTCTACAAATTACTTATGAGTTAAAATATGCAACTTTAAAGGTTAAGTTTTCTTAATGCGTGTTCTCCTCGTGATGTTCAAGTAATTACGTACACCTAACATGTAATCCGCCAATGATGTTTAGATTAAACATAAACATGCAAGACTTAATAAGCTTTATGAATTAGATATGAACAATTAGTCTTAACGTTTCAAGAACTTTGCAGACAGCATTACATGCCCAGGATGCCTACCGAATCAGCTTCCACTGGTCTTCCAAACTGCAGAGCTAATGCCTCGATAAAGCGCCTTCTAACATCGACCAAGGAGATTGCCTCCAAAACCTTAATAACAAAGCAAAATAGTCATTCGATTTCCCAATTCATTATAGCACGATGCGTCACACTTAGGGTGCATTTGTTGTACCGGATTATCTCGAATTGGATTAACTTCTGGGACTAAGCTGGACTGACTTAAAATAGACTAAGCTGGACTAATTTAGTGAAGCGTTTGATGATGTGTCGAACTAAGAAATGGGATAACGAAAACAGTGAAAAATGGACCGTATACAATCATAACAACAAAATTTCATACAAATTCTAACTAACCTACAATCAAATCCTAAATTGAAAAATACGCAGGAGAAGAAATTGCAAATTAACTCATAATCCACTCCAAAAGTTCGTTTTCTATATAAAAAACCAAAGATTTACTTGCCCAATTCAAATCAAACCAAACAATAAATCCACTGTCAATAAATTTCCCCTAAATCAAAAAGATAAAAAAATAAAAAATAAAAATTGGGGAAAAAGATTAAAAATTGGGGGAAAAATGGAAAGAAGCGAATCAGTCTATCAGACCTCTGCGTAATTGAGATCCTCCATCTCCGAATCAAACCTCTAGCCGCGAGCCAACCATCGTCTCCTCATCCAACCTCTCTTCTCCGATGACCCACCCTCATCCCCTCCAATTGACGTGAATGGCCATGCACCGGCAATGAAGAGCTTTCTATGGTAGACTCGGCTTCGCTCTCATCCTTTATGAAGTCGAAGAAGTGCGGAGCCAAAAACAAGTACATCTCATCGACGATCGTCGCCATCGCTGTCGGTGGGGTGGTCTGGCGAGGTCGATTGACTAGACCAGAACAAAGAAGCGAGGAGAACGACTGGACGAGGACACGAACGGTCTTAGCAATCCAGTGCTATTGGGAGGTCTTGCTAAGAACTTTTAACGAAGGACTTAGTCGGGACGAGTCGGCTCTAATCTCATTAAATCTATTCCTCGTGTAACAAATACGATATTGGACTAATAGCTAGTTCAGTCCAGTCCAAGAAGATTTAGTGAAGGCAAACAAACACACCCTTAATTTTCTATTCTTATAAGAAACAGTAGCGGTTGTCACTAAACTTTAGTAGAAAACTTAACGTTTCTGATCAGAAACGTTAGTTCTACGTATAAGACAAAATACAACTCCTACAAAAGTTTTCTACTAAACAGCAACAAGTGTTTAAAAGTCCTCTCAAGGCTTTCAGCTTGTAAGTGATAAAATAATTACTACTAGACAGCAATGTTAGTGACAACCAGTACAAATTTTTTTGATACTATTTATTTTATATCTAAAGGAATGAAGGCTTGAGCAGCCACACATCCATGTAAATCAAACTTGATACGTATCACTTACAAGTGAAGATGAGACGGTAATAGTAGTCAGTATAACCGGCACAAAAGTTAAGACAAAACTATGTTTTCCATTGTAATAGTAATCGGTATATGTGGGGGTGGGGGTGGGACTTGACGCATCTAAACAGCTGACGGTAGTTTAACTTACACAAGAAGTCTCCCACCCAAACGAATATAAAAAATTCGGGTGGTTGAAGCTAAAGCAGCTACTTTTGAAGTAATAGAAAGAAAAGCAACAACTGGAGTGGGGATCAAGTCGAAAAGCGGATTCCTCACTCCTTTCTCATTCAAAACGGTGCATGAGACTTTCATCTCACACGGCTTCATATGACCTAAGCAACATTCATATCGATACTCAGTCATCGCCGTTGCCTCCGTCATCCATGTCCATACCCCCGTCTCCATAATCGTTCTCCTCTCCCTCCGCCGGGTCGGCACCCCCAAAATTGTATGAACCTGCATAGTTATCCACCTCATCATTCTCAACCTCCTCCAATGAGAATTCTTTCTTGATAGCCATGGTTTCCAGATTCTCATCACTGAAAAATGAAGCGTATGGCTGTGAGACCTGCATTACAAATACAGAAATCGCCAGAACACATCATACGATTGAATCAGAAGTTTGTGAATACATATAAATGATAAGTATTGGGCTGGAAAGAGATGACAGATTCGATGTCTGAGAGAAACAAAAGAACAATAAAATGGAGAGAGATGTAGTAAATTCGATGTCTGAGAGAAACAAAAGAACAATAAAATGAAGAGAGATGTAGTAAAGTTCTTGACGTAGCGCTCGTTGCAGTTGATACTAAATGATGCATGGACCAATTTATTCCTCTTGCTTACTCAAAGGACCACAAGTTACAGAAAATCGGCCTAAAACATAAAAGTTGTGGGACCTAGAAATTTAAGAACCTGGTGTGAAGTTTTAAATGCTCAACCTACGATTCTACATTAGCAACATGAACCGTCATATGCGGTTGGACAAAACCAAACACATGAATCAATCACAGCAGATGTGTGGCCAAATTGAGCACGAGGTGTGATGAATAGTGTGTGATTTCATATTCTCAGGAAGAATATTCACCTTAAGCAAACGATCCCTCTTTTCAGCGCTATCGATAAGGTTATTCCAATGCTCATCGCGCTTCCTTAGTGTTGATGCAGATCCCACTACCTAATTAAAAGAAGAGGTCAATATGTAAATGCATATTACATGAAGTAAGACAGTACTTGAAACTTCATTCTTAACTTCGAAGGATAACAGACCAAGACAGAAGATTTTGCTCTAGTGATCGCAACATTCATTCGCCGAAAATCAGACAGAAACCCAATTTTTCCATGCTCGTTTGTCCTGACACATGAAAATATTGCAACATCCTTTTCACGTCCCTGAGAAAAACATTAAAAGATCATTTATTCAAACATTTCAATTTTCTCAAATTGAATAATAGGAAAAAATTGTCTCTAAAAGTTCAGGGAGAAGTTATTCGCACTTCAAAAATGTCATTGTGCACCCATATCTTATTAAACCATAAGAGAGAAATTGCACCTTGAGGAGTGCAGTGTCAGTAATAACCCCCAATGTTAAAATATTTGATGTTTCTGTTTAACAAATACCCCAACAGTCACATCAGCTCCTCCCACCACTTTTTCCTCCTCGTCATCGTTTATATCATATTTTATGGTATAATTCGATGAAAATTATGAGATATCGTGCATCTTGACAACTCTATGCAACATAAAATGAGATGCTCCGGCATCTAGACAGCTCTACATGACATGGTATTACATCAACCAAAAAAACTGATCTTGAAAACTTCCAAAGTATTAAAAATAAAAACGTCTGATCACCTTTTGAATAGAAAACAAAGTCTATTAGCAATGAGAAGAATTCCAAAGGAATCCATAAAAGAATGAGTCACGATACCTGGCAACCATCAATAGTAGTAATATCCACGAATTTGTCAGACTCCACTCCGAAAGTACTTCTGAAACGTTCTTTGAAGAGAGTTACTTGTCCACGATACGGGGATATAATCGTGAACCGCTGACTTGATTTAAGCTCTGGATATTTATCCACTAAATTATGATACAAGAGCATGATAAAATCAACCTCAGCAACATTCACAACAGATCTACCACTTCCTTCGGGCTTGGATTCCTTCCCTTGATGTATGTCAAAAAAGCAGAAGGGTCCAAAGCATCGATAGTCATGCCAAGAACGTTGTGTCTGCTCTATAATATTAGGACCATCCTCCAATGACTCCGAGTAAAACTCTGCAGAAGGAAAGCTCCTAATCTGCACAGGAATTTTTTATTCCATATATAAGGTTTTGAAATATCCGCAGGAGAGCCATAATTCCACTTTTAAAAATGGACAAAAATCAAGTATCTAAATAAAAGATATAGAAATTTAAACCTACCAATTATGAAATATGAAATAGAGAGAGAGAGACACAGAGAGTCTAATATCAAATAATAGTTATTACTTTCACATTCATTTTCAATGGAACATGTACTGTAACTTAGAGCTGGGCACGGTTCCAGCCCATTATGCTGCCGGTTGTCAGGCACAGTTCTGACTGGTTTGTTGCCAGAACTGACAACCGCGCCAACAACCTCGGCAAGCATAATCCCGGAACCGCACCGACAATGGGAAGTTGTCACCGAAGTTCAATTGGTACCCGAGGAATCAGCTCGATTCTGGTCAGTTTCTGCAACAAGAAAATACTGCTAGATGGAATAGAGGGTTGCCCGGCAGAAGTGATGGGAGATTTGTGCCCCCGAGAAAAGTTACAGATCTCAACAGTGAGAATCACTCGTGAAGAGAAGAGAAGTGGAGTATATTGCAGAGGAGAGATCGAAGGCAACATTGAGTTAATGCAACATCGAGATAGAAGGAAAGAGTGCACCACGTTTATCAGAAGCCAAGTTATTAGAATATGGGTCATCAACATAAAATATTTTTCAATAAACTTAGTTGGATGTTTCTGATCTAACCTCTGGATGCATTCGATACTGCATCTTCAGCATGGTCACTGGATAGCCAGCTCTCTGAAATCTCTCAAACAAACTCGTTCCATACCTTCAATCAGGAAAACAAGTGTGAGAGAATCAAATATTTAACCTATAAATCAATAAAATGATAGAGAAAATACATCACAATATCGTAGTTTACCCGAGTTTATTAGCAACGGTTGAAATTACAGTAGCTGGCAGTTGAACGGGGTCACCGATCTAAACGATAAAAATTCAGAATTAAGAATGGCTTGAAGCCTAAATATTAAGCACAAGTATTGGTGCACAGTAATAAGTAAATTGATAACACAAAGTAAATTATGAGAAAGCCCTGTAATAGCATTATAATTTACCAGAAATACTTGTTTGCATCCATTTGTCAATGGAACAAGAGTCGCTGGTTCCACCTATATCATACATAACATGAAGTCGATTAGACTTTATTCCAGTTGATGAAACTTTACAGAATCATACACAAGAATAAATACTCCCAACAATTATCAAGAGCCATAAATTCCTAGTTTATATTTAGTATTGCATTGTCAGTTAGGGTAGTTAATTTTTTTTCTTTTGCTACAATACCAGAACAGTTGCATAAGACGATAAATTTGAAAGACATACAAAAAGGTTACACTTCATTAGCCATACTAACGGTTTACTCTTGAACACTTCTGATTATACTCTAGATTGTCAAAACATTTGTTTATCTCCTCTTTACAGATAATGCCATCAAGCACAGCCATCATAGTTTTTCAATTACAGAAAAAAGAACCTCATTCATCCCAAAAATAAATATACACCATATAAACAGTGCTCAATGGCCAACACTTTGAAAACATGGCGTCTCCAAGTTTTAAGAGTTGAAAACTCAAACTTCAAATCAACTAAAAAACAAAGACTTTCAGAAATAAAGAGTGGAGGCTGCAGTCGTGTCTGTCCACCATGGAGCAGCTGTCCATAAGGGCACTACTCCAGGGGCGAGCCCCTCAATTTATATAATCTAGATTGGTCATGGACATAGACTGCCTAAACATAAGTAATGAAAAACAAATAAGATTTATGAAATTAGTATTCCTAATGGATGATGAATTCATTAATTAATATATACAGTTACACTTCCGCATTTAGAATGTCTACAAGAAAGGAGAGAGGGAAAGGAGTAAAGGGACAAACTAGGAACTATAAAAAGATAAAATAACGGATTACACGAACTTACAGCTTGTGCAGCTTCATCTATTATAACAACATCAAAATCTCGATTCCATTTGCTGAAAAGACTTGAACCACTAAAGCTAAGGGTAGAAAACACCTGCCATGTATACATACATTACAAGCGAAACTAAATGTCTAAATCTTGAGTTATAACAAAATGCAAAGTAGCATACAATTACAGACTCCTCCAAAATTTCAGCTCGAAACCTTTCAGCACCTCCATCTCTGCCTTTACCACCTCCTATACTTCCTTTCTTCCGCTCTACCTGCAACAAGAATCTTTCGGTCAACTTCAAGAGACCTTTTCTTATCAAGTTCAAGCAACACAACACAACCAACTATAATGTAGGGAATTAACAAAAATTCGACATCAACTTCTACTATGTTTTGTTATCAGAAGTCGTAAGTAAATTGACAAATATATATATATATATGTGTGTGTGTGTGTATGTATATGTATGTGTGTGTGTATATATGTATATGTGTGTGTGTGTGTGTGTGTGTATATATATATTATATATCTTTTTATCAATTGCCCTATGGGCTTTGAGTAAACTTCTTTCCAGAGTAATTGAAAAGACCTTCATCAGGGGAACCCATCTAGTGGATGGAAAGCGGTATCGTCTCCTCTAGAGACCTGGATGATGGAATCAAGGATCTAAATAGCAGGACAAATGCTGACTTCCCATATAGTGCACAGAGATGGCTTAGGCTTTCAAGGATGAGCAAGGGGTGGTATAAATTTGATGGGAAGGTAGTTTACTTGTTAATCTGTTAAGAGTAAGGAAAATACTCACTCTATACTATAAAAGAGCTTGGAGTGTGTAACTCCGTGCTTTGACAAATAATCATCCACTGGGCAGGTTTTGGGACTGATAAAGCCTCTACATAAGGCTCCGTCTGTTATTTTTTTGAATGAGCTTCACAACCGGGCAGGTTTTGGGACTCATAAAGCCCATGTTCCTTAACAGACTATTCACCATAATCTTAGGTTCTTCTAGAAAACTGGGGAACTACCCCTAGTATCTGCAATTTAATTACCTTTTGATTTTAACCATTTTAGTAAATAAACCTTTAAAAGGCCTGTTAATGATGTATACTAAAATTAATCACCTTTTGGTTTGGTTTACCGTGTACACATTCTGAGCAATATTTACATGTACTCTTAGTTCAAGGATGATAATAATTATAAAGTGAAACTCAATGTTGCCTCATTTACTGCCAAATACACACCAGTTCATTCATGGAGACTGCACGGACAGAATGATGTTCCTTAAGACCAATCCGCACAATTTTAGGGCTATACGAATGGTCACTTTCATCACGCACTCCTGAAATAAACCAGAATACATTTGAACGAACTATTACATCTGGATGGAAAATCAATAGAACTATGTTCATGTGAAAAGACCATATCAAATGCAGGAGGAACCAAACACCAAGTACCAATAATCAGAAATTCAACTTCTCAATATTGAGGCCATGTTGGGTGTCCCCCGATCCTAACCCATATATATGTGGACTATGCCCTTATATGATCTATCCACTACGCCCTTAGTGTTGTGTTTTTATAATTTTATTGGACCTAAAAAACTCTACATGACATGTCCTCGAGTTTCATTCATTTGGTCATACAAATGGGTTAACGTGTTGATGACCTGCTATCTTAAGGTTCTTAACGAATTGTGTTGGTGTGCAATCAGCATCATAAACTCTTTTCTTAGAATAATAAATCAAAGTCATGCTTCAAGTTTATTTTCTTGAGGATAACGGAAGTATTGGATTTTTTTAAAAAGGCTATCGACCTTTTTCTTTATTACTTCCATAGACGGTGTTTCTTAAAAAAATAACATTTAAATTTCGTAATTATAAGCATGCAGAAGTACAATGTCTTAAAATGAACTATTTAATCTTTGGTTTTTATTACAAATAGTCCCTAACATTTTTAAGAGTCATCGTGTTGGTCCTCCACACATCAATGTGGTCCTTGTTGTCCAATCTGTTATTATTGCGGTTAAAGTTCATCGTGTGTATAACATGAGACTCCTTTTCAAGCGGCATTATTGTCAAACCAATGCTCCCTTTGGCTCTTCTACTGGTTTTGACTGGGTTTCCACTAACACCCCCACAACTTACATTTTTTATAAGAAAGAGTCAATGACTTACTATTACTGCATTATACTTTATCGGAACATGAATCAAATTTACACAGAAAGCAATATTCATGGTGTTTACTTATTATTAACCTCGGGATAATTTCTATGCATGTATGTGTTTCCTACTCAATAATCAAGCTGACAAGAGAGTTTTTTTTAAAAAATATAAACGTTCTGGAATGAAATGCAAATGTAGTGTACATGTACTCCAGTTGCCAAAGATAAGGATCATGCTAAATTATGTGGGATGCTGGGAAAAAAAAATTGTACCATAGTTTAGAACACGCAAAACAATCTCATCAAGTGCAGAGTTTGAAGGAGCACACACAAGGACACGTACACGATATTTACGACTAGAATTGACCACTTCCGGTTTCTGCAAATTGCATAGTTTTAGAAAACAGGAATATCTCAAATCACAGTAATCAAATGCAAAGATTTACTTACCAACTCATTTCCAGTGGTCGGATAAACACCATCATCACCATCCACAGGCATTATTTGCTCCCTAGGATTTCTACCACTAAGCCATGGAGACGCTTTTATCCAATGTTTGAATCTGATAAATGTACAAAAGATTACTAGACATTGAATACCAGCCTACCAGGATGGAACATAACATAAGCATAAAAGAACCGTCTACCTGTTATGATGTTGGAGTTATAGTCCAAACTCAAAATCTCTATTTACAAGATAGCTAAAACCATTGATTTGGATATATTATTATTGTACACAATTATTCCACTTTAAACAGTGATGAATAATTAAGTGCATAGTGTCTAGGAGATTCAGAGGAAATTTGTTTGGCCTGGGGTAGCTGGCAAATTTAAGCACATTTGGTTAAGTGAGGTACTGTTTGTCTTCCTAAGCATAGCAGAGGGATAGGAGTCGAAAAGACTAAATTGGTCAATACTTTAATCTTGTAGGCCAAAAGCGCAGCAAGCCCAAGCAGAGAATTAGTATAATAGCAGGCCAATAATTGAATTAATACATCTGGAAAATATCAAGGTTTCACAGGATTCTAAAGTTTCTAGAGCTTTAATGTACCTAGCAAAATTAACTAACGGTCAAAGGGTTGTCCTTGGAAAAAGTCAATGGGGTACTAACGTGTGGAAGGGTAAATATCCCAGTAGCGCCTCTGTGTGAAGCATGCAAGTTGGTCATAATGAGGCAATGAACAGTATTTCAAGATACCTATTTCTTGTGAGGGGTTCACAATTCTAAGGTCTGAGGCCCAGGGACGAAGCCAGAGATTTGTATGAATGGGGGCATCCTCAAACAACAAAGTTACAATTAAAAAGCTAAAAATTTTTTACTAAACAAACACTTATATATATAATCTATAATGTTTTTCATACAAAACACTTAGAATCATTGTTGGCGAAATCAGTCATATTGATACTAAGAGAAATGCTAAGGAGACTCTCTCAAAGTGAGACTTTCCACCACCTCATGTTTTTTGGCACAATGTTTAATGACGTTGGTACGGGGATTGTACTAAAAACATGAGGTGACGGAAAGTTCATGGAGAGGTCCACTTTTGGAAGAGTCTCCTTAGCACATTTCCCTTGATACCAATTAACATATAGGGTTTAATTTTTATTTTAATTAGGGTTGGTCATTGAGATGCAAAATTGTGCACCCCAAAAAAAAATGAGTGGGGGCATCCGCCCCCTCTAGGCCTATAGTGGCTCCGTCCCTGCTGAGGCCCTATGTTTTTTCAACCAGAGCTATTCCTATTTCCAACGATAATGATCCCACTTAATCCTTCCCTTACTGAACTACATCATTGGGCATCTTTAAAATCTGAATAAACTAAGAAAAGAAGCAAGTAACATATAAAGAAACATTGACATTCGAGACAATATCTACATTCTGAATATAAGCCAGACAAAAAAAATTGCATTAAGTAACCACATACTTCTCCTCTCTAGATAACTTTGGCCGGCGCTTTATGGTTGACTCACCCCTGCAAGAGAAGGAAGCTGCATATGAGCAAAAGAAAATTGATATGAAAAATGCAGATGTGTTATATTCAATTCTTACTTCTTACAATCACAAACGAGTCTAAATTTCTAGGGCAATTTTTCTCTTGGATTTTCTTACATAGTTGACAAAATCATTACAAGAGTTGGAAAGACTAATATTTTAACCTGGAGTTCATTCTTGCTGGAGTAGCATGCAAAATGGCACTAAGAAGCCCAAGGATAGTTTGTGTCTTTCCTGTTCCTGGAGGACCCTAAATGGGAGCTTGAAATCAGTATCCACCTAATATATCCATTAAGATGCATTTTTACAATTATTAAGAAAAATGAACTAGACAATGAGATGAAAAGAAGCATTAAGCTTGTATATGCATTTCTAAGACCACAATGAGATGAAAAGAAGTAGCAAGCTTGTATATGCATCTATAATAATTTGACAAAAAGGCAAGAAAAGAAATTAGAAGTAAGATTAAAAAGAATACCTGTATCAGGATAAATGGCTTACGCGATAGACCGGCCTGCAGTAAATAATAATATTCTTTCATTAATCCTCATACAAAATTCGAATAATAACAGACAAAAAGCTCCGAGCACAAACATGGACACACAGACTTGGACCTTGACGACAGGCTTCTCCAAGACCACAATGCATGACCAACGTCTATAAAACGTCGAAACAACCAAATTGCATATACAACTCCCATAACATGCGAGCATCATACATGAGAAGTTAATACATAAATGTACACTTTTAGTATTAACTTACCTGTATGGCGTTTTGTTGAGATTCATTAAGATTTTCTTTTATATATTCCTGCAGAGGTCCAGAAATTTTCCAGGCCTGGCCTTCCGAATTGATATTTTTTTCAGCAGCTCCAAGAATTATATCCTTAAAAGGGAGAGAACCAATTGACCGTAGAGCTACATATTCACGAGCAATAGTTGATAAACTGCAAATCTGAAACATATATTGAATAAGTGAAAAAGAATTTTTGTCTTTATATTGAACAACTATGGTCTGGGATTTATAATAACTGGTCATGTTGGCAACTGAGCCAAAAACTCCCTATCACGAAGAAACTAAAAAGCATGAATTTTCTAAACTTGTAAGCTATTTATATAAAAGAATAGCTTAACCGCTTAAAATGATCAAGGATTTTCTAACTGAACATTCAGACATAAAATTACCTATATACATCAATTAAAAACCATGTTATCACATTACTAGAGCTTAATTCCAATATTTTCCGATCAGTATACACAACAGAAAAAAGATCTCCACCAGAAAAAATTAAAAAAAAAAAAAAAAAAAAAACATGATGCAGCAAAAGATATGTAAGTTCTTAAGAAACGCGTTACCTTTAGAGTGTAAAAGAACCGTCGTTCTGTAGAAGTCACCAAAGACTTCACATTTAACAGCCTAGGACATTCAACTGCATCTGTCTCCAAATTTTTGACTTCTCCACCCAAATACATTCTAACCCTAAAAGAACTCGCCTGGCGGCTTTCCACCAATGCAAAAGCATAGTCCCGTGGATGTTTGGTAGATGGAGGTTGGATATACTTCTCTTTACCATCCGTTACCCATTGAAGCTGCAATAACAAACCCCATCAAAAGGGTAAGAAACCTACATTATATAAACTCATACAATCAAAAGAGTAAGATTAAAGCCCTGTCAGTATAGCGGCGTGCTAAAGGCAAAAAATTTATTTTTCACGGGTAGACATGTGCAAAGAAGGCCTACTGACGCTCCGGTTCGAAGATGTGACTACGGGACAGAGGTTCAGGGCCGAAGGGGTAGAGGACGACCTAGGAAAACTTTGGAAGAGACCCTAAGAAAAGACTGAGAGTACTTGGATCTAACGGAGGACATGACACAAAACCGAGCGCAATGGCGTTCTAGGATTCATATAGCCGACCCCACTTAGTGGGAAAAGGCTTTGTTGTTGTTGTTGTTGTTGTTGTATTTCTCAAAAGTTGGAGAACGAACTACCAAAAATGTAACACTAATGCTTAGCTATAGGATAAATGCAAGAGAGACAAGCAAGATTTGAACTTGAACTAATTACCTTTTGTCCGGAAAGAAGCAAAAGATCATTCTGCGTTATTGATCCGCTCTCTTCCATGTCACCCTGGTCGCGGGTGAGGGTTGCTAAGTGAAACCCGTCCACGTCAGTGTACTCGACAACCAAGTTTTCCCTGGGGTCTTCCACTGCATTGTTCCATACATACACATAAATTAAAAGAGCGAGACTAAATTCACAAAACCAACATGAAATTGTGTAGTAAACAAATTTTCTCGGAAACCAAACAGAAAAGGGAAAAGGAAAGTGAATGCAATACATTCATCCATGTCTTTTTCCTGAAGAATCTGAGCTTTGACTTCTTCGAAAAGAAGCGGTTCGTATGTAGAGATATAGTCATCCACATCTTTGTAGGTGTCTTTCACTCTTGCAATTCCTAAACCCTCATAATCTATTTCTCCCCCCTTACTCTTCTGCTGCTTGTCCTTCAGCTTCTGCTTCCCAAACAATGCAAATTCATCAATTTAATACACAACAAATACATATATTTATACATTTATATAGATATAGAGAGAGAGTTACGTTTGCCTCTTTTCTGAGACGGAAATAGTCCCAACTGAGAATAATCCTGTAGAAGCGGGCAATGGCAGCGTCTTCCTGAAGCTTGTCTTTGTCCACCGCCATTAGAGAAGGAGGGAGAGAGAGACAGAGAGTGGTACAGTGAGTGGAGGCGGCGCAGAGACGGCTGCTGATTGCTGAGAGTGACGGAGAGCAGACAGACGAGTCGGGAAGAAAATGGAGGGAGGGAGGTTCTGATGGGTTTTTCTGTTCTGTGTCTGCCGCTCTTACGAGGGTTTTTAACTTTTATAATGCTTTTCTGTGTCCGATTTAATTAACCGAATTATGGGGTCAAAAACGGCAAGTAGTATGTACTCTGTATCGTGACTGGGGAATATTTTTTTATGACGATGCTTATCATCTACTTATCATCGTTAAATTTAAATTTCAAAACAATGTGTAGTAGATAGATATAAATTTTGAATTTAAACTTATACAAAAGTGACAAATAGAGTGTTGAATATTTCCACCATTCGAGAGTGGTGAACAAAAAACAATCTTGTGACTATGAGGGAAAATACTTCAACTTCATAAAAAGTCTATTTTTTCTTGACGAATGATGCAATTCACACACCTATTTTTACCGTTCATACACTTTTATTAATTTTTTATCATTGATTTTCTTCAATTCATTCGATTTGATGATCGAAAATCGAAAACTGTGTGAGAAGTAAAAATATGTTTGTAGATAACACTACCCTTCTCAACATGTTAACAAGAAACATTTACATGACACAAATACATTGCTACAATAGCGTTCTGTCAAAAATGAAATTACGTATAAATTTTTATTCACATGTCCTTATTTTATTGACACGAAACGTCATGATCCATGTTGTTCCCCTTAACTTTGGTGTAGTGTTACTATTGGAAAATATTTGTATTTTGGTTTATTTGAATGTTTGGTTTTATGAGCTTAACCCGTTAGCATTAGGGTTTCGGTTTTTTACCTTTTAGGATTATGGTTAGTTTATTATAAATAGCATGCTTGTTATTCAGTTGAAAAACAAGTTAGTCACAATGTAGTCTCTTAGGGTTTTATATCTGTTTCGTCATTCTCAGTTTATTTAATAATATTCTTATTATTTGTTAGTTTTGTTCGTTGCGCACTCTGATATTCAACTTGGTATCAGAGCGGGTTCGATCCTTAGGGTTCAATCCGTTCTCGTTGGTATCAATTTGTTTGTATCAATTTTGTTTCCGTCATCTTCCGTTGTTTGTGTTATCGTTTTAGATTTGTTAGTTGGTATTGATTGTTTGCAAGGAAAGAGTCTGATGTGGGGAAGTCTCTTGAAGAGAAGAGAAGAGGAGCGGAGACTGGGATCGATCGTTCGTTTTGGAAAAGCAACCGCAAATAGCGTGTGTACCGTCAGGCAGGGGCGGATCTATTAAGGGACCAAGGTGGTCCCAGGACCACCCGGAAGCTCGGGAAATGGCTGTGAGGATCTTCAAGGACCACCCAAATCTGGGCAGTGGTGGAGAGGACCAGCGGGCATGGCTGCTTCACCCTGTGCAAAACAGAAGGAGGAAGAAGAAAGGTATTTTTTCTTTTAAATAACTTGGCCAAAACGACGTCGTTTTGAGCCAAGTTGTTTAAAAATTTTAAAAACCTTCACGTGATGGGCAGTGGCCAAATTCAATAAACTAGCTCTTGTTGTCAGATTCACTTTACCAAATTTAATAATACCTAATTGTCTGTAAGTTTTCAAACAGGAGGAGGAATCCTCACGCCACTGCAGGTAGGTAACCCCAACTTTTTTATTTGCTTGGTATTCAAATCGTGATTGTGTTATAGGGGTTCTTTTTTTTTTTTTTTTTTTTTTTGTTGTTGAAGATTGTGTTACAAACTTACAGACTACAGTCAAGGGTTTTTAGTTCATACATATTTTAAATTGATATAGATTTTTTTATTAATTGATATGTGTAGAAATTAGAAGTATTGAACGATCTTACAAGCGAAAATCATCATTTATTAATTGATACAGATTCAATTCACTTTACTAACCTAATTGTATGTTGCGTTGTTCCTCATTCTACCCAAGCTAGCCGAACTGCCGAAAGTCATCAGAATCAACTTTAAAATTTCTGTAAGGTTTCTAATTTAGTGTTAGTTCTTACTTATTTTTAGTGTTAGTTGATACATATTTATTGTTAATTTGTTAGGATTTTTAGTTTTATTTTAGTGTTAGTTCATAAATATTTATTGTTGATTTTTTAGGATTTTTTCATATTTATTTTAGTGTTAGTTCATACATATTTATCGTTGATTCATTAGGATTTTATGATATTACTTGGATTGTGTTATAGGGGTTTTTTTTGGTTGAAGATTGTGTACTAGTTCATGCATATTTTTTAGTTTCATCAATTGATATAAATTTTTTTATTAATTGATATGTGTAAAATTTAGAAGTATGGAACAATATTACAACTGAAAATCATCATGGATTATGAATGAAAAGTTGATTAGTAGTTTACCTCATTGAAGCGATCATTTAATTCCTTAAATTTTAAGAGAAATAACGTTGTGTGGCTTAAAAAATATTGAAAAAGTGGTCAAATTAATTAGACAATAATTAAAAAACAAAACAAATCTCAAGATAAATCAGCACATTAAATAGCAGGTTAGGTGAACCACCGATCTTGGGCATGATTTCCGACGAGGGGAGGGGCGGCAGCCACTCCTCGCTCTCACGTAGCTTTATTTATGTATATTGGGACCACCCAATGTTAAAATTCTGGATCCGCCACTGCCGTCAGGAGTGGGAACAGGAAGAGGATACTTGACGAAGATGAAGGATTTATCAACGACGGCATCTGTGAGTTTGAGATCATTGGATTTAGGAGAAGGAAAGGGAGAAAATAAAAAGGAATAAGAAAAGAACAAAAAAAGAAAGAAAGATAAAAAATTGGTTATTTGTATTGAGGCCCATACGGGGCAAAGAAAAAAATTGTTTTTTTTTTATTGTTTGTTTGGAAGTTGGTATTGGAATTGGTATTGGTATTGATATCGGCATCGGCATTGACATTGGAATTTGGAGGCTTGCATTCACATATGCTTGTTGGCAAACTCATATCGTGTACCGCCATGAGTTTGACGGGGGATGTTAGAAAATATTTGTATTTTGGTTTATTTGAATGTTTGGTTTTCTGAGCTTAACCCGTTAGCATTAGGGTTTCGGTTTTTTACCTTTTAGGATTATGGTTAGTTTATTATAAATAGCATGCTTGTTATTCAGTTAAAAAACAAGTTAGTCACAATGTAGTCTCTTAGGGTTTTATATCCGTTTCGACATTCTCAGTTTGTTTAATAATATTCTTATTATTTGTTAGTCTTGTTCGTTGCGCACTCTGATATTCAATTGTTACTTCCTTTCAGAACTAACCATGGTCGGCCTATAACGAACGAACTATTAGTTTTAGTGATATCTCTCTTTGCAACGTTAGAAAATATCTCAAATTTTATTCACTCATTGTCACTTTTTACTTGCAAATTCTCCCCAAGTCCCGACACTGTTGAAGAAAAAAAAAATAAACACCTATTGACGATAAAAAGAAAATGGCTTTCTGAACTAGGAAAATGTAGGTGAACCTTATTGTACAACAAGAAAATTGTGCGACATATCAAAGAAAAGAGTAATGTTAGGTAGATTAAATTTGTCGATTAAAATTGCAAACAAAATGATGTGTCACCAATAAGGAATAAATACGTTAATCAACACTTTCATGTCATTTTATTTACAAATTTAATCTCTCTACCATTACTCTAAAGAAAACCAATCGACTATTTACTTGTACAGTCTGCTTGAGCTGAGCTATATTTCCTTTCTCCCTTCTCTCTCCTCCCTCTTGCTCTTCTCTCCCCAACTTGGCTGGCGACCACAGACCACCAAATCAACCAAAAACAAACCCTCCTCCCACACTCAATGTAACTCTCATATCGATTTTTTAGAAATTCTCAGTCGTTTTCGATTATTTTGCAATTTAAAGTTTTGGTGTACAAAGTCCGGCCAACTGTTTTAAAGTTTTAGTGTAGCAGGTCAGGCAAACTGTTCACGACTGAACACCGGTTAATCATACTTCTCATTGCCACCGATCATCTCCCATTCATCTTAGGGACCAAAAACACTCGTTGCTAATGATAAAAATATGTAAAGTATTACACAAAAACAAAAAATTAAACAAAGAGTTTTCATATGTTTAAAATTAAAAACGATCTAATCACGTTTGATTCGATTTACACTTCATTAGTCGATGTAAAAAGAGCTTGATAGTTTAGCGTGGCGTGATTAATTATCGGTTTTCAAGCTTTTGTGTGTAACAAGATGAAATCGTTGCTAAGTGTTCAGCGTGGCAATTTCGTAATAATATTGAAAACTGTAACTGACCCAACGGCGTCGTTCTTCCAGTAGTGGGACTGTGTGAGTGTCAGTTTAACCAAGAAAGTGTAATGACATAACTACTCTATAAGTAAAAGCTGAACAGGGTATCGACGGAGGGCTATTATCGTCATTGAGACATATGGCAAATCCGTAATAAAACCACCAACCAGCAGGCAAGAAAAGTTGTTGCAACAAGAATAAAAAGCCCGCCAAAAACCATTTCGCCTTCCCCAAACCAATTCCTTCGTTTCTTGATTGCTTGATTCTTGCTGTCCAGACTCACCACCACCAATCAATGGCTTCCAGCGTCCGTACAATCTCCCTCGCCGCCGTCCTCCTCCTTCTTGCTCTCATCGCCTCCCCGAGCGGCGTCGTTTCACTCACTACCCGCGAGTACGAGTCGATGCAGCGAGTGCTCCGCGGCCACGGCTACAACCTCATCTGCAACGCCATGGCCACCTCCGACCTCCAGTGGCTTCTCCTCACCCTCCCCGCCAACGCCTCCTTCACCATCTTCGCCCCCACCGACGCCTCCCTCTTCGCCCTCGACATGACGCTCCCCGCTTCCTCATACACCGACACCCTCCGCTTCCACGTCGTCCCTCTCCGCCTCTCCCTCTCCAACCTCCGCTCCCTCGCCGCCGGCTCGGTCCTCCCCACTCTCCTCCCCTCCAGCGCTCTCCGCCTCGTCTCTACCCGCCCTCTCTCAGTCGGCGGAGTCGACGTTGTTTTGCCAGGCCTCTACTACTCCCGCCACGTCGCGGTCCACGGCCTCGGAGGCATCGTCAGCCTCGCCTCTCTCGTTCCCTACAGTTCCCCCTCTCCGGTTCCCATGGCCACCACTGGTGATTCCAACCGTACGGATTCTCCGGTTCCCAAGGTCGAGCCCATGGCCACTACTGATGATTCAAACCGTACGGATCTCAATCTCTCTCCGGAAATCGCACCGTCTCCGGTGACTACTGGATCTCCGTCTTCGTCTCCCCCTGTAGGCCACGAGATCTCGCCGGCTTCCGTACCAGAGGACGAAATTTCTCCGGCGGCGGCGACGGCACCGGCACAATCGCCTTTAACGGCCGATTCCGTGGCGGAGAGGGCTAGGGTTCTGTTGATGGAGATCAATGGAATTTCAGATCGTGAGAAATCGAAAGCGATCTCCGACGTCGATCAGATCTTGGCCGGCGAGTCTCAACCGTCAATGATGAAGGAGCAACCGGAGGTTGGCAATAAGCTGGAGAAATGCGGAGCGTTGGATGAGATGGCCATCGACTGCTTCGTGCCAGACGGCGCGACGGGGTTGGATCACATCAGCGTTCACCGCGTCGTTCGTGTTCTGACCTGACGGAGGCTCCTCACTCGGCCCCACCACATCCGATCGACACGTGGTAAAATCTTGACCGGTCTCTGATGATCTTGTACAAAGTTTACTTGACGTACAGCTGTGATGATTTCTGAAGAAAATTCACATGTCAGACAGACGTTACGCTGTACGGAATTCTAATATCTGTCGAATTTTATTTTTGTTGCGATTTTCAGAAAGTGGATTAATTGATACATTTAGATTTTCGAATATTGTGCAAAAAAAAAAAATATAGTATTGGATATTTTGATTCATAATTTGGGTATTCATTTTAATTTTCTAATAATAACTAGTCATGAAATTAGTATCGTATATGTTTACGCTAAAATTCTACTATTCTTCATTGTATGTACATCGAGATATTTAATAGTTAGATCTTAATAATTGGTCTTTGACTGAAAATCTAACAATATATTGGTGTAATACCTGAGCATAGTAAATTTGATTTATGTAGTAGTTGCTTTCTTTTTCTTTTGGGGGTTGGAGGTGTTTTAAATCAACACATATTTGCAATCAGGGTCGGGTCGATTGTCATTATAGGTTAGGAATAAGGGCTCGTTTGAAAAAGCGTTTAAAATGACCGAAATAGCTTTTGATGAAAGTGTTTTTGTGTTCCAAAAGCACCTTAAGTAGTTTTCATAATTCACTTGCATTTTTACTAAGAATTGGTTCCAAAAGCACTTTCATCATAAGCATTTTCAATCATTTAAAAACACTTCTAAATGAGTCATAAGTAAATGGTGTTAGAATTGTTGCTAACTTGCTACCATTTGCTTGTCCAAATAATAATTTAGGTAATGAACTAGTTGAGATCAAATAGGAAAATTAGCCAATATAGAAGGATTGTGAATAGGCTTTGCTGAAATGGCTTGGCTAGTATATAAATTTTTAGAGTATGAAAAGACTAAAAAAACCCGCTCATAAACCCTTATGCAGCCTTCCTCAATCACAAGAAAATGAACAAACAACACAAGAAAATGGAGTATGATAATCTGGTGACTAATGTTGGCTACTGAATTTTACTCTAAGTCTTGAAACCCATTTCCGAAAGCTGAAATTTTGTTTGATAGCTACTTTCAATTTTCAAAAAAATGAAAACTGAAAACCAAAAAGTAAAGAAAGTAGTTTTCATTTCATGTTTTTGAAAACTAAATTTAGTTACTAAACAAGATTCAATTTTTAGTTTTCACAAATAAAAACTACAAAAAAAAAATGGTTATCAAATCCTCATCTTATATGACAATGATATGAGATGTTAACCTATTACCTGAAACAATTAAGGAAATTTCAGGCATTGTATAGCCTTTATTTAACTAAGTAGTGAACAAATGACAAAGAAATAGAGAGGAGGAATTAATTAGAAACAATACTTGGCTACTCAAAGATGAGTAGGAACTCCTACTCAGAATTTCTCAAAATTGTTCTTTGTCAATTTATAGAACTTCATATTTATAATCAGAACTGCTTATATTATAAATCACCCTATAAAGATCGCCGCTGCAAAAAATCAATTAAAACTAAGGTCGTTTAGTCATCAAACTGTTTAAAAACAAAATGAACGAAATTGGTAAAAGCATTACGAACTGTCTATGTATTTGCTACAATAGATTGATTAAACAACCTTAGTTTTAATTTATTTTTTGCAGAGATAATATTTACAATGTGATTCATAGTATGAACATTTTTGATCATATGGACAAAACTCTGTGATTAAAACACTAAGAGTTTTGAGTAGGAGTTTTTACTCATCTTTGAGTAGCCAAGTATTGTTCATTAATTAATCAATCAATTAACCACCATTGGGTGGCTCAATAGTTGTTGACGAATTTCAGGCTCGTATTTCACACATCACGTTATGGGTTTGATTTCTAGCACTGATGAATTGCACGATGATGGTTGGGGGAGACTGAAATGCATCTCTGAGTCTTTTTGGCTCACTGCATACATGCAAACATAGGCCCAAGCAGAGGAGGAGGAGGAGGAGGAGAGCATATGGGCCGAAAGAAATGGCCAAGGGTTAAAATGGTCATTTCCTAATTCCTTACGGAAGTAGGAGAAGTAATGAGCAAGACGTCGATTTGTCCCCATACCGACTCTCTTTCTGTATATAAAGGAAACGGCAGCTTGGTTTTGTTCAATTCAAATTTTAGTTAAGTTATTGGCAGCACTCGAAAGAAATGGCGAATTCAAAAACAACACCGGAAGCAGCAGCAGCAGCAGCAGGAAGAAGCAGCTCCAAGAGCAGAAAGAGTAGTCCATTTGGGACGACGATGATGGATCCGATGTTTCCCAATAGTTTCTCCGAGTTGGAAATGAAAGCGATTGAGCTTCTCGTACAGCTCAGCACCACCACCACCAGCGGCGGCGGATCAGCAGCATCCGAGGTGTCTAATTACCACCATACCGGCAACGAAGAAATCACTAGTACTGATGCTAAAAGCAGAGCAGCTGCTGTTCATGATGGTCATCGCGATCAGGTGTCGTTGTCGTCGTCTTCGTTGTCCAAATCCCAGAAAATTTTGTTGACTGAAGGTGTAGATTGTTTGGGGTTGGGGCAGATGAGGAAGAAAAGATTTGGATCCATTTCGGAGCTGTACGAGCTGACGGAGCCTCTTAATAATCTTAACAGGAAGAGGAAGAGGAAGAGGATGAGGATGAGCGGACATGCATCGTCACGTTCAAGTTGAACAACATTAATAATTTATGTCTAATTTAATTTAGAGCATGCTTCCAACTTTGAGGTGTGAATGGTGGTGGTGGTGGTGGTGGTTCTTGTGGTGGTTATATAGTACGGGGCTTGTAGTTTAGTTAATTAATAATATTCGCTGAAGTTGGTAAATTATGTTATATAACAAGTTGATTAACAATATTTATCTTTGCACCCGAGATCAGTGAATTATGAACATTTTTGTAGTAGAGGGTCTGAGACTCATTAAATGTGGGGCTTTGGGGATGTTCTCTGGTTAAATAATCACTTTTTAAGCCTAACTATGCCAAACATTTTTTGTTTAAAAAAAAGGGAAAATTGTTATTAGCATTCCAAAAATCTTATTATACACTTGAAACTTTCTATATTACAAAAGAAAAATACACTTGTGAGGAGTGTACAAAAAAATTATGCCAAACTTTTGGTAGGCCCTACCTTGAAGTCATAGGTGTCGGCTAACACAACCTGATCTTCAGTTCTATCTGGATATCCGGGTCAGGACGTGTAAGATAGCAAACGGTTCGTAAATCCAGCTGGGTTGTACTGAAAAATAAACCCAAAAGGCTGCTATATAGCTGTGTAAGCAACAACAAATGGTGCGGTGATATTTAAGTTGCTCCAAGGCTGACTAAAACACAGAAACTTGGGTCTTGCCACAAAAAGAAACAGAAAAACTTGGGCGAGGGTACTCCGGTTAAAAACTGTTGAAATATTCTACAACGACAATATCTTTGAGAAAAGAAGAGTTTAAATATCTTAATCTCACTCCAACTAATACCGAGACCTTTTGTGAAAGCCCACACCTGACGAATTGTGCAGTGATAGTTACCAAGTTGAGGACAATATCGGTATTTTGAAAGTGAACCTTTAGCCCGTCTCCCTGATAATTTGACAAAAACTAGGGTTCATGGATAAGCTGCGAAGCGGCCTGGGAGTCCAGGGTTCAACCTTGTAATCTACCAAGCTAGGTCAAATCTATGTCTAGTCCTACTGAACTTCGACATATTTGACAACGGTAACGATGACAATAAAACACAGTAAAAATGGGGGCCGACGATTTGTGCATAACCTCGGCAACCAACTCCAAATGACTCATAGCCTTGGCAAAAAATATACCGACAGAGAAGACGTGCGAAAAAGTGGCTTGCACACATATAAAACCTGAAATCCTGAAATTATTTACTCACTAAATCACGATCTAAGTTGACAGCTGATCGAGAAGACAGTTCACAGCTTCGGAAACTTAGTAAACTCCTTCAATGCTCGAGATGGAATACATATTCTGTCAAGTTCTGCAATTTACTCGCATCCAGTTTCTGCTCTGTAACAATAGGCTGCTTCTTCACGGTAAGCATTTGTGAAGCAGGGTCGACGACCCAACCTTGCTGTAGTACATCTGCATACGACAACCATATCTCAGGAGTTTGTAACATAAATGATGACGGACGGGCCTAAAGTATAAGTATGCAATTAAAGAACCAAGTCATAGCATTTATTTTTAAACTTTGAAGTCGTTATTTACGATACAACGAGTCATCATCAAGTCCAGTCCTCGAAGACTTGGCAACTTTTTCATGCAAAACAATTGTTTTCGAAGCAAAAATAAGAAAATGAAGGGGAAAATGTAGTTAATAAAGGTTCCTAAATTTCTTCTACAAGACTTTTACATCAAAATTCTCATATACATAGGCAGGACACCTTTTCTTTTCTATTTTAATTTGCCATTTGTACACACCTTTTGTTCAGCGACTCGCAATTGGGTTTTTGATTCTTGATATCCTTTTATGTTTGTAAATCTCAACAATTAACGCTCCCACTTGCTTTAAAGCAGCGGAACCTTTTTTTCCAGAGACCCTACTTATTCAGGATTGATAGACTTCGAAAAGGCTCATACCTCCAAAACTGTTAAACAGTTACTTTCCCAGAGATCATTGAAGAGCAGAGATAAATCTACTATCTTTTCTGATAGGCAAGCATTAAGATTTTATTTTCATTTCTTTGAAAAGGAAACTTAACCCCGAGCAATTTGGTAACAGATAAATTTGTGACAACAGAAGCTTACAAGTTGTGGCATCATCCTCGCTCATCCCCAAGAAGACAGCTGTGTCTTGGATGCTTATTGTAGAATAAGCAGACTGCAGAAGCTGAAACATTTTCTTTGTGTAAAGATCTGCAGGAAGTTCAGATGACAATTAATGACGACCTTAAGTGCATAAAACATAATAATTAGTAATCTAACAGCTCCCTTAAACACCAGAAAATAATTAATGAAATTGTCATTTGAGTGTTGATCCCATCCATCAGCAATTATCAGAAAACCATAGAGATGTTAAAGCCGGTTTAGCAACCATAAAGAATGCCAAAGAAACCGACTACGTATTTAGTTATGCAAGTCATTGGCATAGACAGTTTGCTTAGGGATTGAACTGGACATGACATGATATATTGAACTGGGAAATAGTATTCAGATTGCAAAACTATTTATAGATATATTTCTCCACCGAAGAAAGAGTACACTTGTCACTTCCAATTCCTAGCTCATTCAGGAACTCTATGAAGGCACAATAAACCTCACTCTGACTGGCAGATGGCGAGCATAGCTAAAGCATCATCCAAAAGACATAATCAAACACACTAAGGACAGAAGGAATGTCTTAGTCTTCTAAGACAGCACTTTATGCATTAACAATGTTGCATTTTAGAGAGAACCCTACACAAGGGAATAGAATAGGCAACAACAATATCAACTTATAATTCTAGTTATACGAATGGCATGAAAGGCTTTGTCATGAAATAATGGGTAAAAGGAGCTAAATAATGTTAGTGCTTTGAAAATGTTGAGAAGTTTGTAAATTCACACTTTTAGCAGACAATCACTAATGCAATGAAGAGGACATCCTCCTACTTGCGCAAGGTTACCAAAACAAAATCTTGACTACAACAACTGTCAATATGTATAAACGTTAAAAGTAAGACAACCAATGATACTTGAAGTCAGATTACGAGCAAAGCAATGCAAGACAGGAATACAGGATACCAAATATTAAAAATTGAAGTAGCAAAGACTTTACAAAACTGGCAGAAACGTAAAACTCAGTAGATTTTTCTATCTCTTGTTAAGTAGCACAATCAAACACCAACTATTGTCTTATTTATGCTCATTACACAAAATTTAGCCTCGTAAATTAGAAATCTGTAATTTACTTAACTTGTATATAAAGTTAAATTGCAATTGCTAATCACTTGGAAAGGGGAAATAAGTTACCACCATCTTGTCTTCCCCATTTCCGTTGGAAACAAATAGGGCTTGCTATTGAATGAGAGCCATCCAACCTTGATTGGACGATTGGGAATAAAACATTAGGACTTAGTAGCCATCCAATCAAAACTAATGATCTGTATTTGCAATAGGATGCTAGCCATGCATCACCCAGGCCTCTTAAACCCACTTTAGCGGCTATGCCCGAGTTTCTTTAGTAATCAATCATCAACGATAATGCGCAAGGTTAAGCGTGGTTTACCAATCATCAATGATATACTATCTACAACAATCAATTCTTCAGCATTCTTTGACTATTGAACAATATCACTCCTCTTTTGAACGCATATGCATTTTAAATTCTAAACATTATATTATCACACACGCACAAAGCATATAAAATACTGTTTTTCGATCTAGTAAAACTTGCCTGAAAAGGCTGCAACAAGACCTTGAGCTTCCTGACTCCAGTCATATCCCCGAATTGCTTCATACACACCCCCGTAATCCCTCACCCACAACTTCTGACCAATTTTCCAAGCAGCGATAACTTCCGGGTTGCTCTCTTTGACTGCAACAGGCATTGATTTCCAAAGAAACCGTGCACCGTTACTGCACATCACCACCCCACAGATTAAATTCTAAATAACAGAAAACCCAGCAATGTAGAACACCAAACTCAGATTCAACACAGCTTTCACCTCCGAATAGCCAAACAACATCAATAGTAAAACCCGAAATCGTAAAACAACACGTAATTAAAACCCAGAACAGAAAAAGCACTGTTTCTCTTGAAACCATACAACAACAACAACAAAGCCTTTTCCCACTAAGTGGGGTCGGCTATATGAATCCTAGAACGTCATTGCGCTCGGTTCTGTGTCATGTTCTCCGTTAGATCCAAGTACTCTAAGTCTTTTCTTAGGGTCTCTTCCAAAATTTTCCTAGATCTTCCTCTACCCCTTCGGCCCTGAACCTCTTCCAAAGTTTTCCTAGGTCTTCCTTCTTTTTACATGTCCAAACCACCGTAACCGGTTTTCTCTTGAAACCATCATCAGAAAAAAAATATGGTAGATTGAGCTCAAATACAACAAATTCATAAAAAATTAAAAATCTTCAAAAACAACTTAATAGCTTCCACGAATTATCTTTTTTGTTCTACCTAAATTCGTAGAGTTATAAACAGATTTAAAAGGCAGAATAAATTAAAAATTAAAAAAAAAACATACATATCGCCCGCGTATATGAGACCGAGAAGATGAATGGCGTAGGGCCAGTCGTCCTGAAAAGCAACGCCCTCCGCTGCGACCTGTGCGATCAGAGAGAGAGAGAGAGCGCACTACGAGTGAGAATACAAACCAAAAATATTGCGGAATATAAAAATTCGGATGGTTGGGAAGCCAAATCGAACCTGAAGCATGAGTTGGTCGCAGATATCGGCGATCTTTCCATACGATTTGGAGGCTAAGGCGTCTGAAAGGGGAGAGAAATCCATGGTTGCCTGTACTCGGGAGGAGAAGGAACCTCTCTGAATTTCACTGTATGTATCAATATTGAACCCAGAGGGCCGGGTTGGGCCGGGTTATAACCCAATACAAGTTTTTGGAAAAATAGAATGGTGAATAAAGCGAAAATAAGAGAAAAAACAGGGATAGTGTTATAAGTAGGCAAAAGTGAGAGCGAGAACCTTTGTTAGAGGTCGAAGTGGAATGGAGAAATGTATCATATTGTTTATTTATTTTCGTAACTGTATCAGATAATGGATGCAGGTAAGAAGAGGGGAGGAAGACTTGTATTCACTTTCTACTTTTTTTGATATTGTGTGTTGTAATGGTCTCCCAAATTCCAATTTGGACGGTATGAGACAATGAATGCATGTAAGGCGTTGGATGAATTTTTTTTTTTCAACAAGACTTTGGATGGTATCTCAATTTGGAGGAGAAATCAAATAGGAAAGAATCTACATCTTTTATTTTTCACTCAAAGACAAGTAGATGCGGTGGCCTTCTGTAATTTTAGAAAAATGATTTGGATATTCATTTTATTGTTTATGTGGAGGAAAATTGAAAATATATCGATTTATGGTTATGAAAATAGGGAAATGTGAAATTCCGCTTCTGGATTTTATTATTATTTATGTCGTATAATTTTTCGTTAAGTGGAAAATGATGAAAATGCCCCTAGTTAGTTAAAGAAATTATGCGATGATGTATTTTATCCTTATATGCTTCGTCGTAATTCTTGGCATATTTGGATAGAGCTCGATCCTATGAGCGCATGGGCGACAACCATATTTGAAACATAGTTATAACGAAAGATATTTAAACGAACAAAATTAGGGGCAAAATGGTCATTTAACCATAAATCAGGAACGCTCCAGATTCACTGGAGCTGAGATTTAGTGAAGAGAAGCCACGTGTGTGGCGGTGAAGAGAAAATCTAACCAAGGGAGGGAAAAGAAAAGTCAGGGAAATGAGGGAAGGGAGAAGGGAGAACCAGGCAACCTGGTTTTTCCACTCGACCCGATTCCTTGACCCGGTTCTATCTCCTCCATCCGATGTCCGTTCGAGGTGGTTACGGCGGCGCGTAGCCAGAAGGTCAATATTGTCTTTTTAAGCTAATTTCGATATTGTGAATCCATTTTTTATATGCATTTGATATGATTCAATTGTTTGAACCTATTTTGTGAATGTTAGTCACTTGAATGATTTAGAAAATGAATTAAAAATGGATGGTGAACTACGAATGGCTTGATCCTGTTCGAGGGTACGTAGGTAGTCTAACAAGGACGTTTCAATGCAGCCACAAATTAAACGAAATAATTTTTAGTGTGGTTAATTAGAATTGTAATTCACCATTATATTTATTTTGGCCTACCTTTATGTTTGGCTTCCGAAAGAAAATTTTGGGTCATTACAAAAGGTATCAGAGCATACAATCCTACTTACAAAATTTGCTATATTCTTGAGTTCTTATTGGTGTGAATTATGATATGCATTGTGATTGCATTATTTCATAATTCCTGTGAATAAGGTGGCATTCATGTGATTTATATGCATATATGTTTTGTGAATCACTCATGTATATGGTTGTGAGTGCAGGTTCATGTGGATTGTGAATGCAAGTTTCATGGATGATTTTGATAACCTGAGAGTGAAAGGGACTGTGAGGTTCCCCTGGGTTTCGATTCCCTAAACTTTCAGTGGGTGTTATATAGACAGGCTACTCCTGCGGGATAGTCTCTGTGGTATAGCTGTTGGAAATGGACACTTCTGGATTGAGAAACACTAGGAGTGAAGGGCACCATGCGCTACCTTGGGTTTTAATCCCCTAAACCTCTGGAGGCCTACACAGATGGACTTGTACCATATCCCGTGGGGAAGGTACTTGGATCTGTGGTGTAGGATTAAATGGACATTCTCGTTACCCTACTTCGTACTGTTGTGGTCAGATTGAAGTGAGGGTAATCGACTGCAGGAACGATCATCATGTTGGATTATGTTGGCACACAAGTTCTGAGAGATAATTGTGGTGACGGTAGTGTATAGCCAATGATGGTAAGTGATTTTACCAGTGATTGTGATTGGAAGTTCCAATGATTTTGGCTAGAATTTCTGATATTTGATTTGTCAATTCTGATGGTTATGGCTTGAAATTTGACATTTGATTTTTCCAATGTTGATTATAGCCGAAATTTATGATATTGGTATTGCCAATAGTAATGGTAAGTGGTATTACCAATAATTATGTCTGGATATTCTAATGGGTGTGCCTGGAATTGCTGAAATTTATTTTACCAATGTGTGTGGCTAGAATTTCGTATATTTATTCTGGTAATGAATGTGGCTGGATATAATTTAGGGGTGTGATATTCACACACCCCATTTTACTTCTCACACACATTTTTAATTTTCGGCCGTCGGATCGAATGAATTGAAGAAGATCAACGGACAAAAATGATCAAGGGGTGTGTGGATAGCACACCCCATAATTTATTCGTTGCTTTATTTATTTTGAGCTTGAATAAAATCGTAGACTGAGGTTATGATTTTATTCACTATAAATGGAATGGTGGGATTAGTTCTAAATTCCTTTTTGTTATTCGATGGTTAAAATCTCGAGGACGAGATTTATTTTAATGGGGATCGGAAGTAATACCTTGAATATTTTAGAAAAATGATGTGGATATTCATTTTATTGTTTATGTGGAGGAAAATCGAAAATAAATCGATTTATGGTTATGAAATTCGAATGGGGGAAATGTGAAATCTCGCTTCTGGATTTTATTATTATTTATGTCGTATAACTTTTCGTTAAGTGGAAAATTATGAAAATGCCCCTAGTTAGTTAAATGAAATTATGCGAGGATGTATTATATCCTTATATGCTTCGTCGCAATTCTTAGCATATTTGGATAAAGCTCGATCCTACGAGTGTGTAGGTGAAAACCATCTATGAAACATAGTTATAACGAAAGAGATTTAAACTATTGAAATCAGTGGCAAAATGGTCATTTGACCATAAATCTGGAATGCTCCAGATTTACTGTAGTTGAGATTTAGGGAAGAGAAGCCATGTGTACGGCGGTGTAGAGAAAATTTGACCAAGGGAGGGAAAAGAAAAGTAGCGGAAACGAGGGAAAGGAGAAGGGAGAACTGGCCAACCCGGTTTCTCCACCAGACCCGGTTCCTTGATCCAGTTCTATCTCCTCCGTCTGATATCTGTTCGAGATGGTTTCGGTGCCTATGGAAAGCTCTCGGCGAGACCAACGTCTCAGTGGTGTTAGATTTCTAAATTTCTAACCCAATTTTACAATTCAAAGCCACAAAGTTCTGGTTTGTTTGGCGAGTTTCCTCATTTTTCGACGATTCCAACAACGATTACCGTCAATCACCACCACCAATAGACTCCCCTCAACTCCAGGAGTAAGGCCCAAGCATTGGTTAAGGCCTTGGAGTTCGTTTTAGCGTTGAATCAAGAGCACCCATTTCTAGAGTTTCCGATTGATCGAGGCAGTTTTCAGGTATTTTCTTGCCGAATTGGACTTCGTCCCAGGTATGAAAGTTGTTCCTCTCATTAAGCTCTATTTGCATGTAAAATTTGGTAATTTTTAGAGTTAGTCTAAAAATTGGATTTTTGGCTGATCGAGGCGATTTCAGACGTCTTCCCGGCCAAATTGGACTTCGGCCCAAGTTATTTCTCTCATTGATACCTACTTGTCTGTAAAATTTGTAATTTTTAAAGTTGGTCGGAAAATGGGGTTTCCGTTCGCCGGAAACTGCCATTTGGGAGGCCCGTGGCCAGAGGGTCGATGCTATCTTTTTAAGCTAATTTCAATATTCTGAATCCATTTTTGATATGCATTTGGTATGATTCAATTGTTTGAACCTAGTTTGTGAATGTTAATAACTTGAATGATTTAGAAAATGGATAAAAAATGGATGGTGAACTACGAATGGCTTGATCTCGTTCGAGGGTACGTAGGCAATCTAACAAGGACATTAGATTAAGCCACAGATTAAACCAAATAATTTTTAGTGTGGTTAATTCGAATTGTAATTAACCATTATATTTATTTTGGCCTACCTATGTGTTTGGCTTCCAAAAGAAAATTTTGGGTCGTTACACCTTTGTTGAAAAATCGATTAATCACGTCTAATCAGAGAGTGCCACATAATTATGAGCTCAAACGAAATTACCCTTGACAACGTGAGCCGATCATAATCTCAATTCTAAAGTTAAGCAGACCAGCCCGTTGAAGAATGGCAAAAGCTCTTCGCAGCTCATCCCGGAGAGCAAACGACCTCCAAAAGCAGAGGCTCTACCGAGTCTCAAATAAGGTCAAGTACTTTCATGCCCGACTCCATGTTTATTAAGTTTAGCTCTTGCATGCCTAAGTCCTGGACTAGGTCAACGATCTCCAAAAGACTTATGGACTTGTTTCCCTATAAATAATCAAAGTCCCACGAGAAAACTGGTAATCATAAATTTAATTCAGAACTCCCTAGTTTCTCTCAAACACTTTCTTACTTAGGCATCAAAGGCCTTTTAGCAAACACAACATTATTAGGGCTGGTTTGGTATTGATGTGCTTTGAAAAAAAACTGCTGTGAGAATAAGCGGCTGTGCTGTGAGAATAAGCGGCTGTGAAATAAATCAGCAGAGTGTTTGGTAAACTTTTTTGTAAAAGTGCTTTTGGAAAAAAAAACAGTCTAATAGTGGGTCTTTTTATTAAAGAAGCATTGTAGCTCCGTGTGCTTTGAAAAAAAGCCAGTTTTCCAAAGCTGCAAATAGCAGCTTCAACTTTTTCCTTTGATTTCAGCTTATTCTCACAGCAGCTTCTAAAATAAGCCCTTTTTTTTCAGTTTACCAAACACCTAAAACCCTCACAGCTTTTTTTCATGGGTGCTTTTTTTTTAAGCACCTCACTCCCAAACTAGGTCTTAATCACTCGATAATAAGGTGTCATCTTTTTTGCATGGTTTCTAGTTAATCCGTTTGGACAGAAATTTGCATCCACAATAGCCATTATTTAGGCAGCTTTTTATTCAAAATGGTCCATGAGATTGTCCACCATCAATTATTTAGAAATCTCCGTTATTTTTGTCCAATCAACTCATCTTAAACTGACGATTTCTTTAATTTAACGAAAAATTTTCACTGGAAAAGCAAAATGATTTGACGGTGGACACTTTTAAAGACTACTTTTATCGATTTTAAATCTCAAAGACCAAAATGAAGAGTTACCACTTCAATCATTTTGGCTAAAAAGCGTTATTTAAGCTTATAGTTTAATTTAGTAGGGGTGAACGTTTTCAAATGTTGGTGTTATTTTGATGATGTGTGTAATACGGCTACAATATGTGAAACCCAAAAACTAAAAACACAAAGTAGATATATAAATATAATGCGAGAGAAAACTAAGCAACAGGACGTAAATTCTAAATTGCATTACAAAAGGCGATACTTTTTACACTTCTACAGCGGTTAGCTGCTTTAATTACCCTCCAAAAACTCCAACTAATGAAAAACCCAACGCCTAAAAATTGGCCAAAATCTTTGATTAGAGAAACATTTTCCTTCCTCTTTTGCTATTTAACTCTTTACTACTTCTCCATTCACTTGGCTCTTGTGGACGAGAAATTTTCATTGTGCCGGAAACATAACCCGATATACCAAATGCCATAATACAATTGATTGAAAGCTTAAAAAAAATCTCAACCAATTGTATTACAATACTTGGTGTACCGAATCGTGTTCCCAACACATTGAAAAACCTCTCGTTGTTGAGGGGGTTTTTTTTTCTTTCTTTTTTTTCACCCCTCCTTTTGACTTTTTACCTTTTTTTTTTCTTTTTTACTTCATTTCTTTTCTCTCCCAATTTGAAGGGGGAAAATTACAAGTGAAACAAAAAATAACCGACTCCAAAGTTACCGACTTGAAAGTAGTTAAGTGAGCAGGGGAGGAGTGTGTCACACACTCAATCCATCAAATCCGCACTGCTTGTATGAAAGAGACTGCTTCCTTGGACTTATGACAATCGCACAGTCCACCGACACCTGCATATCCCCACCATCACCTCACACTTTTAGCCTTTGGCTCCAACCAAAATAACAGTAAACAAAACAAGGACAAGAAAAGCAAATTCAAAAAGAGAATCATAACAAATAAGTCCCAAGTCCCTCGATCCAATCAATATCGTAGATTGCACTGAGTTCATCGGACAATGAACGCTCGATCACATTACGTTCACAACTCAATCAACACTTAGATGCATTAATTTCACCATATGAATACTGCAATCAGTAAACAACGATACTCTGCGACATCATGTGATATAGAACTTTAGACTAAGTCCAAAGTCCCTCAATGCAATCAGTATTGTAGATTGAATCGAGTTCATCGGACAACAAGCCCTCGATCATATGCATTCACAACTCAATCAACACTTAGTGGCATTAAATTCACCATACGAACACCATGATCAGTAAACAACAACAATACGTTGCGACATCATGTGATATAGGACTTTAGACTAAGTATAAATAAAAAAAACGTCGTATGGACTCTCGGGTTGGTCGGAGCATAAGGGCACGTTAAGTTAAGATTTCTTCGTGCCTAAGTAGTACTAGTGATATGTAAAGGGGCATTTGATTCTCTCTTTGTATACCTAAGACCACGACCAAAAAACAAAAGAGAAGGGAAGAATCCATGAGGAAGGTATCCAAACTGGCATCTAATTTAAAACCCATAAAGTTTTTCATTTTTTAATTCAGATAATTCAAGATTTTATATTCCACATCACCTCCCCTAGTTGTCCAAATGCAGCTCATACATTTGGGCCCACCCGTATGGCCCACAGAAAGCCCTGCTCACATGGCGGACCCCGATAGCTTTTTAGTTTTTACTCCCCCGGGAAAAGGCAAATTAGTTTAGTCCTAGTCAATAATCCACTCACACACATATAAACAACCATATCGCTAAGAAAGTGATTTTCGTACACTCATTTTTTCTCGTATACGTAACTGAATTACCCAAGAGAAATACTAAATGGATTCTCTTAAAGTGAAACTCTTCATAAACTCTCTGCAAATATTTTTGACATAAGAATTGACGTTAAACTGTGAGACGACATATAATTTCATAAAAACTCTCGCTTAAGAGAGTCCGCTTAGTATTTCTCTATAAACAAATGGCACAAATATAAAATGGGTCACCGACCCAAATATCCAGGAACATGCTCACTCAAACCAAAAACCAAAAACCAAATGGCACGCCTAACTCTAAGTTCCAACCACATGGACACATTGGCAACTTTCACATATTGATACTAATACTAACTAATAGACAATGACATTAAAGATTGAAACACAAAAGTGCATGTGATAATTAGAGATTGATATAAAAGACTCTAATTTACGAGAACGAAAATTAAACTTTGGTGCAAGAAAATAAACACATGACATGCCAACGACCCTAACTTACATTTATGCAATGTATGGTTATAAAAGAGAATCGAACCTGGATGTAGGAAAATAGAGACGTTAATATGACCAACTAACCTAACTGACGTATACGCGCACAATTTACGGTTAATCAAAAGTAGAAGGCTTGTTGGCATGTAGCCCCCTTATATTGTAGAAAGTCAAGCTTTATTGCCATTTCTCTCTAAGCTTACCTTTTCACATATGCTTTTTCTAACAAATCCCGATCACACAATTACTTTACCAATTTACCAATCTAACAAAGAGGAGACGAATTCTGGAAACATCCATATCTGGCCAAATTACCAAAACAAGCTCTTTCTTTCAAAAATTGCAAACAAAGTAAAATGTGATTTGGAATTTTGGACCCAACCCAAGAACATCAGAGGCGAAAGTTTAAAATTCAGAGAAATGGAAGGGCAAGAATGCAAAAAAAGGAAAAGAATATCCGCTTCCCAACACACAAAAAAACCTATTTGGGTCTGCCAAACATAATATCATCAATTTATCAGAGACAAATTAAAAAATTGGATGCCTTTGTAAAATAAAAATTTAATAGGACCGGATTGAAAAAGCAGAGTGAGTGTGACAGACAGAAGATAGTGGGGTTTTCTGTGAGTTCTGTGATTTTCTTAGTAGCCAAACAAGATTTAAGGGAAGATTGGGAACTGGGTTTTAATCTAGGAAGCAAAATTGCATTTCGGTAACGAGAAAATTTCGAGTTGAGTGAGAAATTACTGACCTGAACGCCTGGTGAATCGAAGTTTAAGACGCGGATCTTGGCGCCAACGTCACCCAAGACCCTGAGCTCGACTCGGTCGTTGAGTGAAGCGTCTCGGACTAAATCGGCGGCGTCGGCTTGGAGCAAATTGACCCGATCGACGGCGATGGTGGCGACGACTTGGCGGACAGTGTGGGCGTCCTGGTAGAAGCCGGGGATGGAGGCCTTGCCCAATGGGATCCCGCGGTACATGACAGTGAACCTGGACTCGCCGTACTTGATCCCGACCTTGTTGGGGTTAGCGGCGGAGAAGAGCATGCGAATGTTGAGGGAGAGGGAGGCGGAGGTAGGGTTTTGGTTGGGGTCGGCGGTTGGGGTGGGATTGGGTGAGTTGATGCCCATGTACTGGACGCCCACTTGCTGGAGATCGAACTGCGGCTTCTTCGGCTTGAGGGCGAGGACGATGACGAGGACGACGGCGAGGACGAGGAGGGCTAGGAAGGAGAAGAGTAAGAAGAGGCAGCAGCAGCAGCCCTTGAAGGAAGCGGAGGAGGAGGAGGATGAGGACGTCGTGGGGTAGTAGTGGCGGTGGTTGCTGCTGTTGTGGGGGTTTGAAGTGGAGGAGGGCGACGGCGGTTGTCGTTGCGGTGGGGCACGGGGTCTGTGGTCGCCGTTTGCGGTTGCGTTTCCGTTTGGGATTGGGTTCCGGTTCGGGTTTGGGTTGGCTGTTGATGTCATTCTTTCGGTTGCTTACTCACACACTCTCTCAACTCTCTCTCTCTCTCTTCTGTGAGAGTGTGTGGCCTCAGTTTCTTCTTTCTTCTACAGTGTTTGTTGCTTGATATTGAAGAGAGGAGAGAGAGGGAGGAGAGAGAGCCGCTTTTGGTGACTTTGCTTGAGAGAGAAATCAAAGGGGCACGTAATTGCTTTGATGGTGGGGATTACTGTTGCAGTACGTACTCTACTTTTTTGTATTTTGTTTGGTACTATTTTATGAAAAATACTTATCCGTTGATTTATATAATTTTGTTTTTATAATTTGTAAAACTTCGTGTTTTATATTTAAAATAAGGCTTAAATGTTAAAATGGTCCTTGTGTTTTAGTCATTGAGTCAATTTAGTCCCTGTGTTTTCAATTTGGCCAATTTGGTCCTTGTGTTTTAGTCATTGGGTCAATTTAGTCTCTGTGTTTTCAATTTGGCCAATTTGGTCCTTGTGTTTATCTCTGTTAGCCAATTAAGGACATTTTATCCAATTTTTGAAAAAAAAAATTATAAATTATTATAAACTTATTTATAAAATTATTTATTTGATTTAAAATATTCAAAAATGAAATAAAATTAAAAATTAAAAAAAAATATTCTCCTCCCAACTCTCCGACCTCCTCCCTAACATTAAAATAAATGGGTCTGATTTAATAATCCGATGCTTATTTAATACAAGGCTTAAATGTCAAAATAGTCTATGTGTTATAGCGATATGGCCAATTTAGTCTCCGTGTTTTTTATTTGGCTAATTTAGTCATCGTGTTTGTCTATGTTAGCCAATTAAGGACATTTCATTCAATCTCTTTTAAAAAATTCATAAGAAAAATTATATGAGATATAATTACCCTTTCTCTTTACAAAAAAATGAAAGTCAATGAGAAATAACACATATAAGAGATAAAACTTCCAATCTGAAAAATGATTAAGGTTGTGACATAGAAAAGAGAGGGGGTAATGTTAGGGAGGAGGTCGGAGAGTTGGGAGGAGAATATATATTTTTTAATTTTTAATTTTATTTCATTTTTAAATATTTTAAATCAAATAAATAATTTTATAAATAAGTTTATAATAATTTTTAATTTTTTTTTCAAAAATTGGATAAAATGTCCTTAATTGGCTAACAGAGATAAACACAAGGACCAAATTAGCCAAATTGAAAACACAAGGACTAAATTGACTCAATGACTAAAACACAAGGACCAAATTTGCCAAATTGAAAACACAGGGACTAAATTGACTCAATGACTAAAACACAAGGACCATTTTAACATTTAAGCCTTAAAATAAATTACATTATAAATTACTATATAAATATTGTGAACAAAAAAAATCAGTTAAAACTAAGATTGTTTAGTTATCAAATTGTATATAAACAGATGAATGGAATTAACAAAAATATTATCGGTTAGATTTATCCAATATAAATCAACCTTTAAGTGGTCTATAAGAATGTAATATTGGATAATAATGTTGATTGTGATTTGATTTGATGGAATCCTTAATTGAATATGTTTATACCATACTTAGGGCCTCCGTATTTAGACCTCGTATAAATACTCGGGGGACTTAAATGTAATTATGTAATAAAGGAAGAGGTAAATATGTAAAAAGGGGAGGAACCCTTAGTCTATAAAAGGGCATCCTCACCCTCACAATTGACAAGTGCCCTCACCCTCACATTACAGATGCTCTCTCCCTCACAATCCTCTTAGAAATACAATAATCAGTGTCGACGTAGCCCAAACATTGGGGTGAACCATGATACATCTTGTGTTATTTACTTTCTTGCAGATCCACGGTCGGATTTACGTTGTTCCAAGACCCTTCCGGTTTTGTGCATCAACATTTGGCGTCGTCTGTGGGAATCGACACGAAAAGCTATGTCGGTTCTCTTTCATTTTTTTCACCTCCGCCGTGGATCTGTAAAATCACAAAAACCCAGAAACAGAAAAGATCCAGAACTCAAAACACAGTGCGTTGAGCATACCAGCTCCTCAAAACCAAAACCTCTCTCTCTCTCTCTCCCTCCCTCCTTTGTTTCTCTCTCTAGGTTTCATACTTTTTGAGATAAACCCTACTTTTGAGATCTACCTGAAAAAGTCTGCAGCTGCGTTTAAACCTCCCATTCAAGGCACTCGCTTTCTGCAATCGTACGGAGCTCCATTAATGGCGTCATTGCTCCACTTGAACCTTCAAGCCACAAGCTTTGACTCGACCACAAACACAAACCCTTCTCCAAGTTCTTTGTATTAAAATTTAAAATCGCCTTTCCGCACGTCACAAATTCCCCAGGAATCTTCTGTTTTCTTCTTCGTATCCGATTCGCCGAAAGCTGTTCCTTCAATTCTTCCACAAAATTTATATAAAAAGCCCTATGATTATTGATTCTTTCTCGAGGAAGTTCGGATTGGGTGTCCATAAAAACGTTTGATTTCTAAGATGTTAGAGCGTGATTCGGATGGTGAAGCAGTAAACTCGAGTCACAGTTCAATGAGCAGTGAAAGCCGCCGCCGTCACAACCCCGGCCTCCGACCTCGCAGCCGAGACACTAAGCCTCAAGCCTCATCGCTCTTCCGACTTCGCCTACTCCGTCATTCGCTCCAAAAAAACAGCCATCACTTTCCGCGACTTCCATCTCCACCGACACATCGGCGCCGGCGACATCGGCACCGTCTACCTCTGCACACTCAGAAGCAGCGACTCTTCAAGTCCGGCCGATCAGGATACCGAGTCTTCGTCCTCCTCGTGCCTTTACGCCATGAAAGTCGTCGACAATGAGGTTCTGGCGATGAAGAAGAATGTGCAGAGAGCCGAGATTGAGAGGAAGATCCTCAAAATGCTTGACCACCCGTTCTTGCCCACTTTCTACGCCGAGTTTGAAGCCTCGCATTTCTCCTGCATTGTTATGAAGTACTGCTCCGGCGGCGACCTCCACTTCATCCGCCACATTCAGCCTCACACACGCTTCTCCCTCAACTCCGCAAGGTTCTACATTGCAGAGGTCCTGGTGACGTTGGAATACCTCCACATGCTGGGAATCATCTACAGGGACCTAAAACCCGAGAACGTGCTAGTCAGATCGGACGGTCACATCATGCTCTCTGACTTTGACCTCTCACTATGCTCGGATGCAATCCATGCCAGCTCAACCACCAAGCAAAGAAAAAGAAAGGCCCTCAGACAGCTCAATCACTCCAACAAAAGCAAAAACAAAGCAAAAAAGAAAAGTGAAAAGAAAAAGCAAAAGCAAGTCTGCAGATGAGTATGTCTAGAAGTGGAGAGACAGAGAGAGGTGCGGGGAAAAAGAGAAAGTAAAAGCAAAAGCAGAAAGCAAAAGAAGATAAAAACAAGTAGGCATAATTGCGGTGGTGATGGCATGCAGAAAAGGGAATTATGGGTGTGACCCATTGAGCAGATGGTCAGATTTATTTTTGAATGATGTAATTTATTTTTCTTATCTTTCGGAGACATCTGTATAAACCCCATCAGAAGGTAAAAAAAAAACGTCAAGCCCAAAATAATGGGCTAGAATGTTATGTGGAGGGCGAGACCCATATGCCCAAAAGAGCCAGACCCTCTGGCTCCAAATTTAGTTAGCACACTGCCGCTATTATCACCAACCAGGTGATCAAAAGTACGCCCAGTACTCCAAAATTATTCGGCAACCTGCCACTATTACCACCAACCAGGTGATCAAAAGTACGCCTAGTACTCCAAAATTATTCGGCAACCTGCCACTATTACCACCAACCAGGTGATCAAAAGTACGTCTAGTACTCCAAAATTATACATGAGCATCACTCATGTCAATCATACATAAACATTCATGAGCATCACTCATGTCAATCATACATAAACATTCATGTCAACATTCATGAGCATCACTCATGTCAACGTTCATGAGCATCACTCATGTCAACATCCATGAGCATCACTCATGTCAATCATCAGCTTCGAAAGCTTCATTTACATAGCTCTAGCTTCAAAAGCTTCATTTACAGAGCTCTAGCTTTGAAAACTTCATTTAGAGAGCTCCAGCTTCAAAAGCTTCATTTACAGAGCTCCAGCTTCGAAAGCTTCATTTACAGAGCTCCAGCTTCGAAAGCTTCATTTACAGAGCTCCAGCTTCGAAACCTTCATTTACAGAGCTCCAGCTTCGAAACCTTCATTTACAGAGCTCCAGCTTCGAAAGCTTCATTTACAAAAGCTCCAACTTCGAAAGCTTCATTTACAGAGCTCTAGCTTCGAAAACTTCATTTACAGAGCTTCAGCTTCAAAATCTTCATTTACATAACTCTAGCTTCAAAGCTTCACTTGCAAAGCTTCACCTACAAAGCTTCAGTGCAGGGTATACAAATACCGCCTCCGAACAACCGCCGCTTCGGCCCATACATGGATTCAATTTGAAATCTTCAGCCAACAAACTCTATTGACCGAAGACTTGGGGGACTACACTATGTACCATATATTGAGCCTCAACTGGGCCTCATGAAAAATACTTGGGGGACTTAGCCCATTATTTATGTATTAAGAGGCGAGCCCTTATTCTATAAAAGGGACTCCCTCACTTTCATTAGAGAGCACCCATTATTCATATACTGATGAGCGGACCCTTATTCTATAAAAGGGACTCCCTCACTTTCATTAGAGAGCACCCATTATTCATGTACTGAGGAGCGCACCCTTATTTTATAAAAGGGACTCCCTCACCATCATTAGAGAGCATCGCCGCCTGCTAAGCAACCGCCTCGCCGCGAGCATGACTCTTAACCCATCACTTATGTAATGAAGAGCGAGCCCTTATTCTATAAAAGGGACTCCCTCACCATCATTAGAGAGCATCGCCACCTACTGAGCAACCGCCTCGCTGCGAGCATCAATTCTAGCCCATCATTTATGTATTGAGGAGCGATCCCTTATTCTATAAAAGGGACTCCCTCACCTTCAACGCCACAAGCCGAGCCAACCAAGGCAACATAAGCCACAAGCTGAGCAGCCTCGCAACATATGCTACTTCTAGTTGAGCATCATTTCACATTGAGCACCGTCTCATATCGAGTATCAGTTCTAGAAGACATCTAGTTACTTCGGCCCACACATGGACTGAATTTCAAGTCTCCAGCCAAAAGACTCTCTTGACTGAAGACTTTGGGGACTACTGTTTATACCATACTTAGGGCCTCTGTATTTAGACCTCGTATAAATACTCGGGGGACTTAAATGTAATTATGTAATAAAGAAAGGGGCAAATATGTAAAAAAGGGATGAGCCCTTAGTCTATAAAAGGGCATCCTCACCCTCACAATTGATAAGTGCCCTCACCCTCTCAAAACCTCTCATATTCAGAGGAGGTCTCACCCTCACATTACAGAGGCTTTCTCCCTCACAATCCTCTCAGAAATACAATAAACAGTGTGGACGTAGCCCAAACATTGGGGTGAACCACGATACATCTTGTGTTATTTACTTTCTTGCAGATCCACGGTCGGACTTACGTTGTTCCAAGACCCCTCCGGTTTTGTGCATCAACAGAATATGATTATGATACTTGACTTAGAGGCTAAGAAAGTAAGTTTAGGTTTGTGAAAATCCTAGCTTTTAGCTTATATAAACACCGGTCCCTATAAGCACTAGAACACACAACATAATACTTCCCATAGAGTAGTTGTATTCAGCTAGGTGTTAATAGAAGATCTTGGTGTTGCCGTGCCCTGCTTCTTTTCGTGTTTGACTTCCATGGCCGTCGTTGGAATCAGGTCAGTCACTTCTTTGTTTGTGTTTTAATTGTATAACCTTATAAGGCTAACATTATCAACCGTATATGTATTTGCTATAATACAATGACTTTATTTTTAATTTAATTTTTGCATAGATAATCTTTACAAAGTGATTTATAATATGAACGGTTCTGATCATAAACACAAAATTATGTGACTCGAACACAAAATGTTTGAGTATGAGCTCTTACTTATCTGTAGGTAGCCAAGTATTATTTTTATTTTATTTTAATTTATTTCATTACTATAAAATCACATTTAATTGAAAAAAAAAATAGAACCTTATTTCTTCGCTCTTTAGATAATCTTTGCTCCTTTGCAATGAAAGTTGTACACTTGAAGATTATTTATTGTCCATATAAAAGCATTTATTTTATAAAGAAAAATTTAGATTTTTTTTTTGTGGTTCCTTGCTGACACGATACTTTCAATGTAATATTTGTGGTGAAAAAGTTAATTTCTTAGGCTAAGCCTAATAATGAACTAGTAATAATGTGATTCAAATTCGTTTATGGCAATAATCGAATCTAAAATCTCTCACTTACAATTAATTAAAACCATTTGTGAGTCCTATTAGCAATTGAAGTCCAAACCAAAACTTCTGTTAGTCTTTCGTTAAACAAACTCACCTGACTATCACGTGAAGACGTTAAATTCGACTCTAATGTTTGATTTGGTGATTTATCCCGTGAAAATTTAGTGGACGACCTCTTTTTTCTCCTCCGTCACCTGCCGATGGTTGCTTCCTTCTGTTCTTGAACTATTGAATATTCAAATGGTGAATGTGTTTGTGTTAGGAAATGAAGGTGTCGTTTTGTACTTTGGTAAAAGGAAGGTGTGTTTCTTAAAAATAAAAATAAAAAAAAATTGTTCCAGCAAGGAAATTTACTTTGATATCAAAAAAGAAAAAAAATCAATTACATTTAGATTTAGGAGATACAATTGCCATGGGGTCCACCGCCAGGTGATGGAGGAGAAGAAATGGGAAGTCCACTATGTTTCTACGCGATCCATCATCAAATCAAACGTAAGATGTAATTTAGATAGAAATAACGAATTTGACATGTTCATGTGATAGTCAATTGAGTTTGTTCAACGTAAGACCAATAAAAGTTGGATTTGGACTTCAATTGCTAATAGAACTCACCACAGAATTTATTTAACAATTTTTCATCACAAAGGTCAAACATTAAAAGTGTCGTGTCACCACATACACCATTAAAAAAAATATAGCCTTTATTTTTTATTTGTTTGTGTATAAAAATACATGTTGTTCATATTACCTTGCCACGAAAGATTTTTTGATGCCAATAGCATTATAGAACTCTGTGTTTATGTTCCTTGTTTAGTGAGTAACGTGATGAAAAAGATAGATTAGCATGAATCTAATTCTAATTAATATTTTCAAAGGGTGGTACTATCCACACTTTCAATGAATCTAATTCTAATTAATATTAGTAAAAAGTGAAAATTGGCGTGTGAATAGCATCACCAGTTTTCAAATGAGGGGTCCCTAACAACAAGAATTTAAATTGCTTATATTAATGGAATTGTGTTTTATTAAGTGATATAAATTAATTGTTGTTTCTTGGCAGAGAAGTTACCTCGTTGGAGAATACCTTAGGTTAAGTGATTTGGTTTGTTTCTTATTAAGTGATATAGAGCTTGCCATCATGTCTTGGAAGTTGTCGATGGAACTACAAAAAGATAACAAATATTTGGGCGTTGCACACGTGTGAATATTTTACACTGAAATTCTATGTGGTTAGAGTTCTGGATCTGCTACTGCTTTTTTGATGGGAGGTTTCCATTCTTTTGTAAGGTAGCCATAAGCTTCCTCATCAGATGCACCTAAAAAGATCTAAAAAATTTCCTTTTCATGCAGAAATGTTCAAGACATTGAAGTGGGAGCTCACTGGCTACGGGTTCCATCGGAAATCCGAAGTTAAGCGAGTTCATGCGAGAGCATTCCCATGATGGGTGACCCACTGGGAAGTTCTCGTGTGAGTTCCCAGAAACAAAACCGTGAGGGCGTGGTCGGGGCTCAAAGCGGACAATATCGTGCTACGGCAGAGTCGAGCCCGGGATGTGGTGGGGACCCAGGCCGGGATGTGACAGAAATGAAGGAAAAATTTTGTCCTAGCTAAGAACAAGTATGAACATTTGAATACACATGCAAGCTATTAACACTTTAAAGTAGGCATGCATCCAAAAACAATTCATAAAACCCATGACTTTCAAAGCCTAGTATATGGTGAACCAATAAACTCTTTAACAACATTAAAGAGAAGTAAAGATTTAGAGTTTCTTTACCCTTGAAGCTCATCCTTGTTTACACAAGGGATTCACCCAAGTGGAGGGCCTTCAAGTCACCTCCAAGCTCCTTGGATCCTCCTTGTGTTATCCTCCCTTTAGTGCTCCTTTGAAGATTTGAGGAAATGAGGATTTGTTCTCCAAAACACCAAAAGTTTGATGTCTCTAAGTCTCTTCACCAAGGATGTATCTTGTGAAGATGATATGGATGACTTAGGGAAGAAGAGATTGCTAGATGTCCCTCCCCTTAGTGGCCGGCCTCTTGGAGAAAAAGGAGAGAAACTGTTTCACCCAATTTCAATAAGAAAACCCTAATGAGAAATAAAGCTATAAAGTTGATTTTATACTTCATTTCATGTGAGTGGCAAACTTGTAATTAATCCAAATTTGCAACCCCTCACCCTATGGCCGGCCTTACTTTGTTATTGGGCTAATTTGCCCATTTTGTTTTAGTTGTCATACAACTTAAACATAATGGGCCTTGTGGACCAAAACGCTTTTGGGCCCCGAAACCCAAAACCAACATATAAGCCCATTACGAACCTTTCGTAAAATTAATTAACTAATTAATTAATCTTGACCATTCTTCAATTAAACCATTTAATTGCTTATCCATTTCATTTAATTTCTTCACATACATCCTTACTCGGTGTACGATCCATTAGGTTCCAATTAGCGAGGCAGTGGGCGATGTTACTCTTAACGATCGATTGTGAATTGAAACCACATTTCAATTCTCCCTTTGATGATTAGTGTTTGCTAATCATTAGGGCTTCCACAAACCACGAGTGCCACCTAGCAGTATGTCATGGTTACCCAAGCTAAGTAGAATTGGTTGGAGAACCTATTCAGTTACAACTTCAATGCAATACGGTTCTTCTCTAATACAATACTCTTAATCACATTGTTTAAGTGATAGTTTGTTTCATGTCTACTATCAATGTGATACTTTCTTATATGATTCCCTTGAATATGATTTGGAACAAACTTCCTAAGTCATATTCATTTGCTTTGGCCAAAGACTTTAGAATCATATCTTAGAGTATTCTCCTTCCACCATGGAAGGTTAGAGATCCTTTGTTGTGCATTCATATGCCTACACGACTAGATAGCTTGACCCCAACAATGCCGTGGACACTCCGAGGGAATGCCGTTGACACGATCAAAGATCAATGACCTAACCATTAGACATCTATGATGCCTCAGGTCAAAGGACTACTTTGCATATTGCAACTTTAGAGTTCATACATGACATGTATGTTCGAACTCTCTTTTGATCGTAGTTCAGTGTACTCGATTACTCTTTCGAGCACCTATGTGTTTGTCTTAGTGTCCAACACCAAATGACTTGAGACTAGTTCATACTCACGTTTGAGTCAACATAACACATACTAACCTTAGCGGATTGTCAATGCCCAATTGGCAATCCTATGGCTAGGAACGTTTTAGGAATGAACATAAGAGAAAGATCTCGTTAATCTAACTCATTTAGATCACTTATCTCTTAGACCAAATACATCCATTGGATTCCCTTATTGCTTAAACACATGATACAATAAATAGTGATTAACAATAAGCCTTGCCCTCCATTAAACATATAAAAGTTTAATACATTAAGTATTCCAAAAGCTATTACATCAAATGAGTGGCTTTGTGGGCATACTTCCAACAAGAAATAATAACCACATGTCTTCTCACATGAAAATGATAATAATAAGAGCAACTGCAACGTTGCAAAGGCCCCCTAGTGCAACTCACTATTGAATCTCCCTAGTGAACAGTAATTGCCTTTAATGAACAGTAACTGTCTTTTGCATCTCCACCCCTAAACTGAATAGTCATGACAATAGGCAATACAAGATTAGTATTTTTTATTTTATAAAATAATAAAAAATAATTTTATTTCAAAATTTAGATATGATTTTTAATCAGTCTCGTTGTACCACGTTTCATTAAATAAGAAATTACAACCCAAAGTATTTGAGAAAATATAAAATTGTGGTGTAAGGTGGAAGATAATAATAAGATATTTATAGAAAAATTAAATCTTTTTTTTTAATTTTTAAAGTTTTTTCAGATTTTTTTATTAATTGTTTACATTTAATTTTTTTTTAATTTTTATTGTTTTTTTTTTTACATTTTTTATTAATTTTATAATGTGGCTAACATCATCTTGACGTCAGCCTTGCATCATGTGGTCTCAGGCTCTTGGGCCACCAATTCGAGCCAGGCCTCTCACTCGGGCCTCCCCCGAGCCCCATTGCCCGCATGGGCTGGAGTAGATAGTTGGGGCTATTGAGTCATTTCTGTCGCCGGTCCATCGGGCTCCAGCTCCTGCTAGAGTTGCTCTAATGATGATGATAATCACATATCAAACGTATATAGGGTTCTGGATCTGCTACTGCTTTTGATGGGAGGTTTCCATTCTTTTGCAAGGTAGCCATAAGCTTCCTCATCAGATGCACCTAAAAAGATCTAAAAAGTTTCCTTTTCATGCATAAATGTTCAAGACATTGAAGTGGGATGGATTGGTACATGAATTTGTATGCTTATCCTAAATTACTATTTATTTAAATCATATTTCGTTTATATGATGTGGTTATTGATGATTAGATTATTATTAAATGTTGATTAATATTTATTTTTTATTAGTGACACATCACATGCTTTACAAATGTGATCTAAAAATGTAGTAAGACTATCTCCCTTCCAAATTCCCGTCCCTTCTCGTCCCCTTCCTATTTAAACGGTCACTATTAAGTCACATCACATCACATCTTGTGTTAACTTCTTTATAGAGAGAGAAAGACAAAGAGGAAATTGAGAGAAAAAGGGAGGGGGAGAAAATCCTACCTCCTTAAAAATTGGGCTACCAGCATTACTCTAATAATAATGGAGCTCAAAACCTAAAACATGCATCTAGATCGGTTGAAATAATAATCACGTGTCTTCTCACATGAAAATGATAATCTCTACTAATTAATGCAACCCTCTTTGTCAACCAAAAGATGATGAAAAGACAACTTAATATAATAATAATGATGATGATAATCACATATCAAACGAATATAGAAAAAATCCGAACTAGATACAATTTATCAAAACATAACCCTGTCCCCACATTTGGGCACATTGTTTTTCAAAACTCTGGTCATTCAAACCGGCATCTTTCACCTATAAATTAAATCAAGACAAAGTTGGTTTCGCACAATTGCAATCTAGTCATACATCCTTTTCTAATTCTCATTAGCTTTTCAAATTTTCGCTTTTGAAAATGATGGAGAAGATCTGTGGGACATCTGAAGACCAAGATGGAAAGGCGGATGATATTTTCGTAAAGCTAAACATGTTACAAAATATCGAATCGATGATTTACCAGAGGTATATATTCATAACATTCCATATATCCAACTTTTCATATTGATAACTAACATTCACGATCACTATTCCTTCGTTTCATTTCTTGTCCAATTTTGCAGGTTATCTGTTAGGGCTTGACCGTGATAACCAGCCAATCTCAGAGCATTTGCGATGAGTCGTATCCTGTAAGACCGGCTCTCGCATTGCTCTTGGACCTCAATGAGGCTTAAGGGAGCTCCACCTCGATCCAAATCTGGCTAGACGATCAAATACGAGAACCAGGTTATGGGCTATGGGGTTATGTTCTTATTTGTATGGTAGCAATGTGGTTAACTTTATCCTATATAATAAAGAGTAAGTAGTTTGTAGCTCAGTCGGTTAAATCCAAATATGGCTAGACGGTCAAATACGAGGACCAGGCTATGGGGTTATGTTCTTACTTGTATGGTGGCAATGTAGTGAACTTTATCCTATATGATAAAGAGTAAATAGTTTGTAGCTCAATCGATTAAATCCAAATCTGGCTACACGGTCAAATACAAGGACCAGGCTATGGGCTTATGGGGTTATGTTCTTATTTGTATGGTAGCATTGTAGTGAATTTTATCCTATATGATAAAGAGTAAGTAGTTTGTAGCTCAATCGTTAAATCCAAATCGGGCTAGATGGTCAAGTACGAGGACCAGGCTATGGGCTATGGGGTTATGTTCTTACTTGTTTGGTAGCAATGTAGTGAACTTTATCCTATATGAGAAAGAGTAAGTAGTTTGTAGCTCAGTTGGTTAAGAGCATTCGCTCATGCATCCAAGATCTCAGGTTTAATTGCATTTCTCTAATTTAGATAAATTTAGAATAGATTACAACAACGACAACAATAATCAAGTCTTATCCCACTAAGTGAGGTCGTATGTATGAATCCTAAAACATTACTGTACTTGAATTTATGCCTAAGCCTTCCGTTAACATCATTACACTTCAGTGTAGATTATCTTATCGGTCATAAAAATATCTTATACGTGATGAATTAATTGAGCTTTGGTTTTAGTTTTAGTCACTATTGTTTTTTTAATCGATAATTGTTTTCGTGTTATAAAAAGAGGTGAAAGAAAGAAAATGCAAGAGAAAAATGTTGCAATATTAAACACCCAAATCCAATAGTCAATATGAGCAGAATTTTAACAAAGTTATTTCTTACAAAAGCTAGCAACAACAGATGTTACTCATTTACGGTTTAGCGATAATCCTCTTGGCTTGTAAGGCCATCTCCAACCGATGGCTGGCCAGAAGGCTCGCTTTAGCCCTCTGACCCTCCAAGATTCTCCAAGATATTAATATTTTAATGAACAATATAGGGCCATATTTGCCTCCGTCTCCAACCGAGGGCCAGATGGCTCGTTTTAGCCATTTCACAAAAAAACGTCTCCAACCGAGGGCCAAAGGGCCATAGGACCAAACATAATTTATTATTTAAAAACTACAACTTAAATTCAAATCCTATGGCTTAGGAAGTTATAGGAAAAAAAATAGAATTAAAAAAAATATGAAACAAATTTTGTGAAATAGAAGTTATAGGAAAAAAAATGGAATTTAAAAAAAATATGAAACAAATTTTGTGAAATAGAAGTTATAGGAAAAGAATGGAATTTAAAAAAAATATGAAATAAATTTTGTGAAATAGAAGTTATAGGAAAAAATAGAAGTTATATGAAAAAGCGTAGGTCTCACATAACATTTTTTTTTAATTGTTATTCAATGAGGTTGTTCCACCTAACATTTTAATTAATAAAGCGTAGGTCTCATCTAGGTGTATAAGCGTTAAGTTCCAACCCGCTGCTAAACTAGCGTAAAACATACCTTAATTAAGACCACCCAATATTAAAATTATAGATCCACTAATGTGTATTTAGTGTTACTCTTCGTTGAATGAACATTGAATCATATAATTATTATTGCTCAAGAGTTATTCAGTGTTGGTTGGTGTATGAAGTTTAATTATGTGGACGGGATGGAAGAAAAGAAATGTTTAAATTAAAAAAAACCTAACGGCTAGCTGACTCAGCTAGCCGTTATATTAAAAAAAAATTCAAACTATTAGTGTCAGTTATAACCGACACTAATAGTAAATAAATTTTTTTTTTGCCTATGAATACCTATTATTGTCGGTTATAACCGACAGTATTAAAAAATCATTCTTTAATGCTGTCGGTTATAACCAACAACAATAGGAAAACTATAAAAAAAAAAAAAGCCAGCCACGCTTTCGGCCCTTTGGCCCTTTGAAATTCTGTGGGGCCCTCCCAGATTCCCGAGCCCTCTAGCCTAACCCTCGGTTGGAGACGGTTTTAGGGCTATTTTCGGCCCTCTGGCCCTCTGGACCCTTCGGTTGGAGATGGCCTAAGTATGTCTCAAGTTTGACTACAGTAAGTGATAGAATTGATACCGCATTATTGTGACAAGACTATCTGCGTAAATTACACAAATCAGTTACCTCGTATTGTAAATGTCATTGTAGCAAAAAAGCAATATATAAACTACAGATACGAAGCGAAAAGGATGAAAAATAAGTTCACTCGAAAAACACAAAACATAAGGCCATCTCCAACTGAAGGGTCCAGAGGGCCAGATGGCCGAAAATAGCCCTAAAACCGTCTCCAACCGAGAGTTAGGCCAGATGGCTCGGGAATCTGGGAGGGCCCCACGGAATTTCAAATGGCCAAATGGCCAAAGCGGGCTGGCTATTTCTTTATTTATAGTTTTCCTATTGTTGTCGGTTATAACCGACATCATTAAAGAAGGATTTTTTAATATTGTCGGTTATAACCGACAGTAATAGGTATTCATAGGCAAATTTTTTTTTATTTACTATTAGTGTCGGTTATAACCGACACTAATAGTTTGAATTTTTTTTAATATAATGGCTAGCTGAGTCAGCTAGCCGTTGGGTTTTTTTTTTTTTTTTTTTTTTTTTTTTTTTTTTTTTAAATTTAAACATTTCTTCTCTTCTATAAATATGGTGAAGTTCTTTCAATTCTTCACTTCATTTGCAATATTTCCTTCTTCAATATTTTTCAATATTTCCTTCAATATATTTCTCAATATTTCCTTCAATATATTTTCCAATATTTCCTTCATCTATAATATTTGTTTCAATTTTTCAATAATTTCCTTCCATAATTTCCTTCATTTTTTTCCTATAACTTATATTTCACAAAATTTGTTTCATATATATTTTTTAAATTCCATTTTTTTTCCTAAAACTTCTATTTCACAAAATTTGTTTCATATTTTTTTTAAATTCCATTTTTTTCTATAACTTCTATTTCACAAAATTTGTTTCATATTTTTTTTCCTATAACTTCCTAAGCCGTTATACAACATTAAATTAAATTAAGTAACATGAAACAACATTAAACAATATGAAACAACATTAAATAACATTAACCAACATAAAAATTATACAACATGAAACTTACAACATTTTTAAAAACATAAAACGTAAATGCCTACTCCATGCTTCTTTGGGCCCAAAGATGTGCAACAAGATCTTGTTGTATGTACTTGTTTGTGGCACGAGAACGTATCATTCTATAGAGCCACCCCATTGAGGTTGTTCCTCAGTTGGCTGACACACCATGATCGCAGCCATGGCTGCTGCTATGTTTTGTTTGTTGCGCCTTACTTGAACTTCTTCATCAGACTCCTCATCTTCTCGTCTCATTCGCGCCCATTTTGCTTCTCTTTTGGAATTGGATGAGGACCCCCAGTTGGAATCTGAAGAGGATCCAAAGTTAGAATTCATTGCAAACTTGAATTGAAAGAGATTGAATTTAAATAGATTGAATTCAAAGTTGTGTGAATTATATCCCAATATCCAACCTATTTATAGCAAAAAAAAATTCAAATCCAACGGCTAGCTGACGTCAGCATGATGTCAGCTACCAACAGCATGCTGACGTCACTTAACCGTTGGATTTGAATTTAAGTTGTAGTTTTTAAATAATAAATTATGTTTGGCCCTATGGCCCTTTGGCCCTCGGTTGGAGACGGTTTTTTGTGAAATGGCTAAAACGAGCCCTCTGGCCCTCGGTTGGAGACGGAGGCAAATATGACCCTGTACTGTTCATTAAAATATTAATATCTTGGAGAATCTTGGAGGGCCAGAGGGCTAAAACGAGCCCTCTGGCCAGCCATCGGTTGGAGATGGCCTAAATAGACACCAAGAAAACTGTCCGACAGAAGGCTAAGTAAATCAACTGTAGAAACAAAGTATTCCTAGGAGACTCGGGTTAAAGAACAGGTGTGACGGGTGGCTTTAATCTCACCACTACTCAACTGTATCTGCGTTTGGACTAGTATTACCTGCGTCCGGTTTAGCTATTTCATCACCCCTTCGACTGTTATCATCAACGTCGAGCACATCATCAATCATGTAGTCCTCTGCTACATTAATATCTTCCACATCATCCTCATCTTCGTTGTTGCTTCCATCAGGGATCGTTCTTTTCTTGGGACCATGCTCAAGCCTGTGAGTGTCTAATTCTTTGTCCATTGTTTCCTGTAAGTTCATGACATCGTTGTTCGTTTTCCTTGGTGTCCTTGCATTTTGCCACCTCTCTAACTCCTTTTCAACATTGGCAATATACTGCTCCCCAATCTGCTTCTGATATTCAGTAAGTTCTTCCCTTCGTGCAGCTTTCCATGCTAGAAACTCCTGATACAGTTTTGTACGGGAAGAAGAATCAAACAAATTAGATATATAAATATACGAAGTAATGTTCTCAGGCCAAATATTTGTAATGTTATATCATTGGACCTTCAGGCAAATATGAATGATCCTAACTCATAAACGGGCAAAATAGCTACACAAATTCCTTGGCACTAGAAAATTACTCTTCCATTAAAGGTAATCATATTGTGAATACATGATGGCCGACCATGAAATGTGGTCCGATGATCTGAATAGTTCATTATTCATATCCACATTCAAAAAATTTCATACAGAGAATGAGCAAAATCAGAATTCATTGAGTTCCTCGACTGGTTCAAACAGATAGACCAACACAATTTTTCCAATAAATAATGACACAATTACGATGATAATCAAATGGCCGATGCTTGCTTAGCACTGATGATTCTAAAATGAAGACGTAATATATAACTGGTCCTGATGTATCGCAAGAGGGCCACCCCCAAAACTGTAATCTCGTTATCCTTGCTGCTGAATTCTTACACTTATATGCGGATATTTAAATTTAGTGCCTAATCAAATTTCTGGTTTACTTAATTGGCAGCTTCACAAAGCTTCATTTTTTGTGAGAAGTTAAAAAAAATTGTCTTCGATTGAAACCATAAGCCAGTTTCTCCATATATTCAGAAAGAACCTGACAAGTCACAAGGAACTCACCTTTTCTTTTTGCTGCTCAGCTAGCGCAGCATCCTCTTCTAATGGTTTCTTGGGCAGATAATATATTGGAGGCTCTGTTTTAGTCCTGAAATAGAACAAATTCCCAACCAATCAAACATGGGTGAGAAATTAATATAGAAGAAAGCACTAATTAATTCTACCTAAAACCCCACAATAATGCAGGAAACATCCAGTCATCAGGTTGCTTCAACACTACTATTCGCATGAATAGAATCTTATCTTTGCCCCATTAAAAGGTGAATATGGACACTTTTTTTGGACCAAAATTAAAAATAACCTGCAAAAGAAAAAACATCAGAGAATCACTTCTTGGAACCTTTTTTTTTTTTTTTTTTTTTTTTTTGTGACAAGAACATGAGAGCTCTCAAGTATCGAAGATGGTAAGCAAAATAATTTGAAATCAAGGATAACACCGTTTAAGTAAATTGATAGTTAGAAACCTTATACCTTATAAAATTCCCAAGTCTTTTATTATGCTCACTCCACTGAAGAAAAAGAAGTTCCAATTTCTTTTCTTCCGTCTTGGCATTAACTCGTGCCCTAAGAGTCTACAAAAAAATAAGTGCAGGGATTAGCCAATAAGGATCACTGTGTTCCTCAAACAAAAGTTATTTCCAGGCTACACTAATAGAGGTAAAAGTATTCTTATCAGGAACTTAACAACGAACCAGATCTCTCCTCCGCTTTTCCGCAATTTGTTCACGCTCTTGTTGCCTCAGTCTTTCACTTTCTTCTCGTGCTCTTTGCTCAGCCTATATATAATACGACATGTATTACAAGTTTCATCATTAAACTCAAAAAAAAAATTATAAATGAAAGAAAAGAACAAAAGGTCATGCAAAAAATGCTTGAAATGAGCATTAACGAGCATCTAGGTATGCAAGCACATGTGCAAATGGACAACATCTATCCTAAACACCCGAACCCCATACAAACATTCCTTTAAATTCACCTTTATTTACAACAGATTGAGATAAAAAAAGACATACAGAAACTTTTTTATTAAGTTCCAAAGATATCAGAACATCATTGTGCCCTGTACAATTTAATAACAGTTCCGAAACTCCAATAAGGAAAAAAAGAAAATGACCTTGTGAGATCCAAAAGAACAAGGAAAAAAATGCCTAAGTACCACAACGGTGACCACTGATTTTATTTGTATTCATTATATGTCATAGAAACAAAGTAATATTAAGAAAAAGTACAAAACAAAAGAAAATATGGTAACCATACAAGACTACAATCCCTCCATGGCCACAGAGTACAAACAATTTCAGTATTTCGCAATATCAGTTTCATATAGAATTTCTCATATTTACTAGTACCTTTCATTAACTATATTCATGCAATTTATCTATTTGGTCTTCATAAATTGATGCTCCAACTGTACACATTTAAACTTTCATAGAGCACACATTTAAACTTTCATAGAGCACACATTTAAACTTTCACAGAGCACAATATTTTGCAAAACAAGAGCAACCCAGAGCAGAAGAACAAAAATTCACATCTTTAGTTCTTTTTCATAATTCCTGCCTAGCTCCTATTGCCGTAGTTAAGTACCTTCCTCTCCAGTAGGAGGAAGGCCTTGTGTAAGGGGAGGATGATTAGCTTGTAAATGTTTAAGTGAGTGCCAGGTACTGGTGGATGAATAGATCGTCATCCTAAAATTTTTAGCATGACAACATATCTAGAATATTATTTTGCATCATGGATATATACTCAATTTGAAGCATATAAAATCATGGTATACACTCAAATAGATTAATTACCATAGAAATCATTCATATACTCACTCTCTGTAAAGAATTTGATCTCCGCATGAATCCCTCTGTCGCTGAAAGTTGCATGTCTTCTTTCCTGAATTTCTGCAACAGTTTGACAACCAGGGAGAATTAATAAGCATTTTTTGTTTTTTTGACAAGAAACCATAGAGCTTTTATTAAAACAGCAAAAAGATTTAGAAACAAGTGGATAAGAAGTCCACCATCTAAAAAACCCTAGCTAAAACCTCTCATGTAGGGCTACTTTATCCCTGAACTCATTTGAAACTCATGCCCATAGTTCATCTATTCCCACTCCCTTCTAATCCTAAAAAAATTTCTATAATGCTCCAACCAAATGTTCCAAAAAACTGCCAACACCAAACTGCCCCACAAAGCTTTAGCTTTCATATGGAATTACAATACACACACACACACACACATATATATATATTATAATTGTCATTTGATAACAGTTTACGGGAAAAAAAATTAGTCTATGAAAAATGATAGTTTTACACCTCAAGCAGACCACATGGTGGCTCCCTCTGTTCACTATATGGTGCTTAATTCATATTGTAAGTGTTAAGGAATGTCTAAAATGCAAAATTGATGTCCATTATTTCATTGGATGCCCATATGATTACAATGGATGCCTAAGAAGATCAAGCTGTGGCTTCTCCTGTAGTACTAATAATATATAGGCAGGGAAAGTTGGAAACTTAAGGGCCCTTTTGATACCCATTTCATTTCTAGTATTTTGTTTTCACTTTTGTGTTAGTGATAGAGGGAGAATACATGGGGCACACAAAATGGAAACTAAAAACCAAACACTTTTTAAAGTTGTTTTCACTTTTAAGATTTTGTTTTCATTCATTCTTCTTCATTTCTTCCCTACTCTCCCATCACCATTCATCATCCCTCCTTTCCCCCATATGCTTTCCTCATATCTCAAGCAGGCCCTAACAAGGCCAACTAGAGACTTCATCTTCAATATTTGGTACATGTGAAGTGTTAAGAAACATCCCTATGCATATTGTGAAGCCTTATATAACCCTTAAGTGCTTAAAATAATATTCTCTAGACTACAGAGCCATGGAAAAATCTGCACACCTAAAAATTTGTTCACAAGTTATGTATTCCTATATCAGAGTATGGGTTGAATAAATACTAGCAAGTACTGCTGCTAGTAGCTTAACCTCAAATTGGAAACAAACATAAAAATGGTGGTCACTCAAAAGATGAGATTTGGCAAGGTTATCTGTTACTGTAACCTAATTTCAGAAGTGAATAAGTTAAAATAAAATTTTTCTGATAATCTTGATGTTTACAAGTATATATTTTTTTTACAACGATATAATGGAAGCCATGTTATAAGCTTGGCACATCAAGGGTATTTCTACAAGGTAATCCACTTGCACTTTTCTTATTCACATTGGTAGTTGAATCATAAAGCCATTTAGTGGATTGAGAAAAGGACGCATAGCCACGTAGGGCAGGAATCAACTCACTAGAAAGCAAACTCGAGGAGCTTGTGTCCAGTTTGGGTAGCTAGCCTATGCATTATTTTGGTATCTATGGGGTACTCCATGTGTGGTTGATTGTAAGGACCTGTTAGTGAAGAAAGTGGAGAAGAGAGGAAAGTTGGAAAAACGTTCTTACCTACGAGGGGCATCAATTTGACTCAATCAGTATTAGGCATTGTTACAGCCTACTATTTTCACTTTTTGGAATCCCAAGCAAATAGACTGCAGAATATAGTGTGAGATTATTCGTGGGAATGTGAGACGGGATAAAGGAGCATTTGATTAGATGAGGAGTCACTCTTAGGAGCAAGGTAGATTTTGGAAGGGTGGAGCAGTGGACACAGTTAAAAGAAGTGTAAAACTTTTGGTATCCAAGTCTTATAGCTGACAAATACACGAGGGCAGTTGTACCCTCCAATTCTAACAGTCGGGAAAAAAATGAGAGACATCCCCACATACACATCATCGCATCAATGGGGAAATGAACATGAGACCTACACTTCTTGAGGTGCTAATATCGGCTCATCCTATCACTGGACAAATCACTAACCCTTGGGGTTCCCTTCTATTTATCATTATGCAATGGGTGCTAGGAATTTTGGAACGGGGTGGAGTCTCCTCCGCACATTTCTGTTTCCCCCATCTTTACTTGAACCATCATATTGACTCCTTTTCCAATGTTCTATGGAGTTAGAATGATGATCATCATAGACATGAAAATAACTAAATGAAAATGTTCTGACCATTAATCCATATTAAATATTTGTGTTGTAGTTGTAAGTAAATAAATCAGTTCAACTACTGGTTGTTGATGACAACCAATAAACTAATCTGCACGTACCTCTAGAGTCCCCAAAAGTTGTCCTAGCATTCTTTTGTTCCTATTAACCAAGCTGGGGTCTTGTTCTTTTGGCAATACTCTCGGAACATGATCTGCTGTTGGAATTTCAAAATCCTAACCACAAAACACCAATCACAGTCAATAAAGATTTATGGTTCCAGAGCAACACTCCTCAGAAAGACGAGAAAGACTTAAAGTTACCTTCTTTGCTGCTCCATGATTTCCTTCCCTCCTTGACCAGCCACTTTGTTGGGAATTCGCCAACTTCCTATCACTCTGATCATCCGTACCTCCAAAAGCTGAATCAATCATCTTCACATCCTTGGCATCTTCAGCAGTTTCAGTGATTTCTCCATCCTCCACCTTTTTCCAAAATCAAGAAATACGATTTTTTAATTATGTTAAGAAGACAAAGGAAACAAGGCTGCCTTCAATATTACCAAAACGTAAGCCCCCCCCTGCTAATCTGAGGTGAAATTCTATCTATTTCATACAATCATTACTTTCTCTTCCTTTCTAATTTCTCAGACTTCAAACGGAGGTTAAGACTAAGACCCATTACAATTAGCGCAAGTTAATATAAATCACAACAGCCAGAAGACAAGATTAAAAAAGAATAGTGTTAGTTTATGCGAAACGCAAGGGCACTTACCTTGACAACCGCTGACGAAAGCCGGCGTTTTGCAGGACGTTGATCCTCTGCATCAGCTCTATCTGCCTGAAAATTACAATGCCCAATTAGAACTCTAAATTAAAAAAATACTGATTGTAAACTTTAAAGTGACCTAATTTCATTAATACAAACGCAGAAATACCCAAAATTGCAATTAGTTCATTGGAAACAAAAGATGAAATTGAAACAAGCAAGTGGGTAAATCACCGGTCGTGCAAATCCACGCGGACGAGCACCATTGCCGGCAAAATTGCGAGGACCAGCTGCCACCAAGCCTCCCTTCCGGAGTCCCCTAGGGTCTCGAAGCCGTTCTGTAATCTGAAGATTAAGAAACAAGCACAGAGTAATTATATATATATATATATATATATATAGAGAGAGAGAGAGAGAGAGAGAGAGAGAGAAGCAGACCTCGCGCTGTTGGCGTTGGAGTTCATCGATCTCCCTACGGAGCTCCTCCTGAGTTTTCTCAACTGTGGCGGTTCCCATGAGTCGAAGAAGAAGAAGAAGAAGAATTCACCAAAGCCCTCAACGCGGGTCTTGTTTTGCTTTCCCCAAATTCTTTGTCACTCTACTGAAAACATGTCCTGCACCTACCCGCTATAAATTTGTGGATTAATTACAATTTGCACCCTCTAAATTTTATATTTGTATTTTTGGCCCCTATCTTTTGGTAACTGGCATTTGGCATCTTATTACTTTTTTCGTTTTAATTTTATTTTTATAGTAAGATTCTTTACGAAAATCCAAACTATACAACTACATCTTTTTATTTTATTTTATATATATATAACAAACAATATAATCTAGGCTAAGGGGAGGAGGTAGGCTTAGCATCATAATAGGCTAGCAACAATATGGTTCAAAACTTGCCTTTAGCGAGAATCGAACCTAAGACCTCTCACTTACGAGTGAAGAGGAATATCAGTAGACCGTAGTACTAAATGACAAAACTATATCTTTTTTTGGTAAACAATAAAACTACATCTTTAGTGAAAACTAAAAAGACACACTTTTGTGTTCGCTACACACTAGTCAGGCGGCAGGCAAGAGCTTAGTGCCTTGTCTCTAGGCGTCTTTTTTTTTAATTAAATTCTTTTTATAACTTATAAATAAGTGTTTACTTATACTTAAAAGAAATACATCATTGTCTTGGGATGCATAAACGACAAAGTAGAATGATATATAAATTAGGATAATGTTAGGGAGACTAAATTTGTAGAATTTTTTTTGAAAACTAAATGATATGGAAGTTGATGATTAGATTATTACTTACACGTTGATAAACGTGCTCATTTCTATTGGTCACACATCATTTAGTTTGCAAATTTAGTCTTCCTAGTATTACCCTTAAATTATAAAGTACTAGAATATATTCAGAACATGGGATAAAACATATAATAAATGTTCCTCCAAAGTATCTAACAAGTCTCTTGTAATTATTGAAAAAAATAAAAAATAAAAGTTATCTATTTATGTCTAAGCGAGAGTTGCTATCTAAGCTATATTCTTAAATAAAAATAAATAAAGCAAAAAAATCACAAAACCACCGAGTTCGCCTAGACCGTCTAGTCGGGCTGGGCGACTGCCTTTTCTTATTTTCCAAACGCCTAGAGACTAATCAGGTTGATGACTAGCCATTTAGCGCTTTTTAGAATACTACTGGTTACAAACCCACAACATAATTTCTTCCAATTATAACAACAAATTGTAAAATTAAAATAAAAGCAAATAAACAATTAGAAAAAAGTTGTACCCAGATAAAGCTTTTGAAAAGGGGGGGGGTTAGGGTTTAGGAAGATTTGTGATTTCTTCTCTCTGAATTTTCTTTTGGTTTGAATTGGAAATGAAATAAAATTTGTTCAAATCAGTTAATTTTTTTGGTCTAGAGAGTGATTACTTATATATACTTCCCTATATGTTGTACTTTATTATGAAACTCAAGTTTGTCTTCAGTGACTTCCCGATTCAATAACCGACAGACGATGAATTTTTTATTGTGACAGGAATATAAGTGGTACACCACATGTTTTTATATAAGTGGTGAAAAATTGTATTTTTTAAGTTATTAATTTTTTAGCACACATATTCCACCATCGATATAATGACACATGATATATCACTTCGTATTCCAATCACATTGAAAAATCTCTCTCCGACCGACAAGCTATAAGCCGAGATGTGCTGGCTCATATCAAGTAGCCAGTGTAACCTCGTCCAAGGACAACGAGACACCATTAACTCAATGACGCAAGTCATAAAAAGAAAATAATGACGTAAATAAATTTGAACCAAAAGGCAATGTTTATAACAACTTTTTACTAATATGTTGTGTTATCTTTCTTGTAGATTTCAACAAAGGTGCTCTCAATGTTCTGTTTTACAATTTAGAGAAATGTTGTTTGAAAACTCATTGTGGAATGAAGAGCAAAGATTATACATCTTTTTGACAATATTTATTTTTCTTTTAAAAAAAAAAGACCAGCTGGTGGTTTCGCTACGGCAGTTCACCCTTCAGGGGTCAGGAAGACTCACAGAGTCATTTCAGCCTTCATCTGACCACCATCATGTAATTCAGCGCTAGAAACCGAACCCAAAACTTGCCTTCATGCTACAATTAATAAGCAAAACTTAAGTTTCTATAAGGTGTAATTTACCTTGATCATGCTATAGTTGTACTCTACTTGTTTACAGCTGGCAATATTTGTAGTTAAATGAAATACACACATCCATTGTTGTGGAATACTACCTAATATATGTGATTGCTTTCATTTTCAGAGAGATTTCTAGTAATTTATGTCTAAAAATTGGGAAAATGATTGTTACTTCATGAAGATTTTTGTGCTTGTTTTATGCTTGTAATATGTTAATGAAAGTTGATAAAGTTGTTTTTAGAATATTGGGTAAATTACACAAAACCACTTTAATTATGAGTCACATAACAATATCATACCTCATGTTTTAAATATTGTAATGTCATGCCTCATCTTATGAATTTGTTGCAATGTCATACATTCGTCAACTTTTCTGTTAAATGCTGACGTGGCACGAGCGAGACCAACTCTTTTGCTAATTGGAATAAAAAATTAATTAATTAACAATAAATCATTTTTTATTTATTTAACAATTAATATTTAGTTATAAACAAATAATTTTGTGGGCCCCTCATCCCAGTCTCTCTCTTTCTCCCTCAAACTCTCCATTCTCTCCCAACGCTCACCATCTTTTCTTCTCTGTGTTCACAGAGAAGCCAAACCCCAGAGAACTGCCACCACCAGACCACCACCACAACCATGTCACTCGCTCTTCTTTTCTGCCTCAACGCTTAACTTGCCGTTTCTTTAACTTCTCATTTTCTCTGTACAACAACATAGATGGACTCCACCACCACCTCGCGGTTTTCCTATGAAAATCCGTCAATTCCTCGTCAAATTGGACGAGTCTAGGATCACGGATCACTTCTTCTTCAACCTGAAGTTCGAATTCGAGCATGGGAGGCTTGAATCTGCCTCTATTTCGTGAGAAACCATAAACTCAGTTTCAGGCTGGTAAGCTCAGGTCGTTCTCGGGCCATTATACCGGCCACAACTTGGCCTAAAAAGGGTATATTTCTATTCCTTGTTCTGTGATCTTCATTTTGAGAAAAAATTCGTTGTGTTTTGGTAGAGATTTGAGGTTGAACGGAGCTTAAATTTTTCCGACTGGTAGGTGGCCGTTTTATGGGGCGCATTGGGAGAGAACGATGAGTTTGAGGGAGAAAGAGATTGGAATAAGGGGGCCCACAAAATTATTTGTTTATAATTAATATTAATTGTTAAATAAATAACAAATAATTTTTTATTAATTAAAATTTTTTTTATTCCAATTAGCAAAAACGTAGGCCCAATCATGCCCCGTCAGCTTTTAACAAAAAAATTGACGAATGTATGACATTGCAACAAATTCATAAGATGAGGTATGACATTATAATGTTTAAAACATGAGGTATGAGATTGTTATGCGACTCATAGTTGAGGTGGTTTTGTGTAATTTACCAATGTTTGAGGTGTAAATTCACCTTGTGTTCAGGGAAGTAATTTCTTGACATAGACTCGTGTTTTCTTGATTAATAGAAGAATCGAAGTAAGATATCTATTTAAACAACTACCTAGTGGCTCAGTGGTTCGGGACGAATTTTAAATCTGTATTCCACACGACAAGTTTTGAGTTCGGTTCCTGGCTCTGAAGAATCACAGAAAAAAGCTAAAATGCCTCTATCAGTCTTTTCAGCCCCCAAAAAAAAAAAAAGGACTGTCGTGACGTCCACTTGAACGTAATGCTAAATCAGAACACGAGTTGTGACAGTATGCTATTTAAGTGCGTGTTGTTGTGAAGCAGGCCCACTTGATTCTTGCGTCTTACAACTTAAATAGAATTCAACAATTTCATATGGTTTTTTAAATGAATGTTCAGACGAATCTTAGAATGTGTCACTGGACCTCAATGGCTCAATCACTTTGCTCATGCAAATGATTCTTCATTAAAAGGGAATCAGTTGGTGATTTCGTCATGTCAGTTTACTCTTTCGGATGTCGGAAAAACTTCTATAGACCTTTCAGCCTCCTTTACCCACCATCATGTGGTTCACCAACACCAAAAATCGAACTCAAAACGTACCGTGTGAAATATGAACTAGAAATTTGTTCCTAACCACTAAACGACCCCATAGTGGTTCACTCAAATAATTCATCATTTAAGACTTGTATATTCTGGTACATAGAGGTATATATTTTATTTACAAAATATGGCCTTAGTGAGAGGGGAAAATCATAAGGGTAACTCGTTAAACCGTAGCTAACACTTCGAACTTTGAGACAAAGGAAAACATAGAAGTTAGAACTCATCCCGAAAATACATTGTTAAAGTACATGGTGGACTAACCTGAGCACGCGATCCCTCCTAATGAGTATGCCTCTTAATTTTAAGGGGATTTTATATATTAACTTGATAATTAAGTTCTAACATGTTATATTTTTAAAATCTTCGACTAGGCGCTATACGGATAGTCACTACTCCGATTAATTTTTGTGCATTTGAAAATTAAGAAATGGTGCCTAAACCCTCCTATAGCACTCGTTTAGGTCGTGACTCTAACCTTGACAGAAAAAATGTTATTTTACATTTGATTTTTTTTCAATAAATTGTAAAAGACTTGTTGCTTATTTGAATGAACACTCATTATATGCTTGTTTCCCATGTTGTTATAATACTTGGTTATATTATTAACTAGTCAATTTAAATAAGAATTTATGTTATTAATGCTAAAAAACGATAATGTTACACATCATACTATCGCCACTATTAAGGTCGTGATAACATTGTCAATATGAGTTTTTGTCTGTATGTGCAGGGAGTATCTAATAGTAGGACGATTGCAAAAACATCTTTCTAAAGGAGTATGATTATTTCCCCTCCAAATCTCTTCACCCCCAGTCCATTTTCTCTGACCTTTCTCTTTTTCTTTCTATCTCTACAAAGAAGTTAATACTAGATGTTGACGTAGCTTAATCATAACTGTTCAAATAAACGGAGACTGAAGGAAAAGAGAATTTGAAGAGAAGAAAATCCTACTCACTCCCTTCATAACATGTCAACACGCTGACACATATCCAAAAAGGTTCCTTCATCCCTGGCTTTTTGTCACGCCCTGATCCCGTCATACGACCAAGATCGACACGTGACGTCACCACATTTCTGTTTATCTATCATGTCTCACATCCAAGACAAGACCAAAACACAAACAATGATTTAACCACACATCCATTTTCTTTTATTTCATGGCTACATATTATAACCTTAGCGTTAGACTACCTACGTACCCTAAGAAGGGATCAAGTCATTCGTAGTTCATTATTCACTACACTCCACGTTTATCACAATACGTTTAAGCAGAAAAGCATAGCATTCCTCAATCAATTATTAGAACTTAATAAGCATGAAATTACTAGGTTTAGGGCTACTTAACAAACCCACATGACATTCAAGATTTCCATTCCATCCATCATATAAATCATTATGTTCTCAACATGATACCTTAATCCACATCATGTAACATATCAAAGAATCAACAAATCACAATATTATTCTCAAGCCACATTGATCAAATATTCTAATCATAATAATAACAATCATTATGTCATTCCACAATCACTCCAATTAATCAACCCCAAGAATTAAAGATGCACGATATTAACATTTAACTACGTTAATCAATCAATAAGATCACATATCAATTCACAAAATAAAATAAAGTAATTCTACATAATTCCCTACCTAGATTCTAAGTAATATCATGATAAATCTAATTTATAAACACAATGTCTACTGTGTGTGAGCAATTCCTATTCACTCGAATCTACGGTCAGACTAACCTTATGAAAATGAACAAGAGTATGAATTCCGGACCACTCAATGGAATCCAACTAAAATATGGTTGCCTATCGAAATGTACCAAGTACAACTAATCCTCATCACCCTAGAATGCGTATGGTCCCCCATCATGGATATACCAAGCAGAACTATAGACATAATCTCATCGTGCAGGCAGTGATCACCCATCGCGGATATACCAAACATGATCACCCCTGAATACGTATGGTCCCCCATCGTAGATATACCAAGCATGACCACATCCTAACTCTAGGTAGTGATCACACAACGCGGATATACTAAGCATGATCACTTCTAGAATGTGTATGGTCCCCCATCGCGGATATACCAAGCAGAACCATATGCATAGTCTAATAATGTAGGCAGTGATAATCCATCGCAGATATACCAAGCATGATCACCCCTAACAGTCCCACATCGCAGATATACCAAGCAAGACTGTCTCATATAGCTCTAGGTAGGATCACCCATCACGGATATACTAAGCATGATCACTCGTAGAATGCGTGTGGTCCCCCATCGCGGATATACCAAGCATGATCACCCCTGAAATACGTATGGTCCCCCATCGCGGATATACCAAGCAGGACCATCCATGTACAACTGCTACATGGTGCAATAAATTCAACACACAACCTACCCATACCTTAACCCCTATGAGTTACAACGTAGTCACCTACACCATCAACTTCTCATGGTCACCAACTAATATGTCACATAAGCATATAAGTTCTACAGAATACTTCTAATAGGATTCTAGTATCACATTGTCATAACATTTATCATACTTATCATTCACAATATTAAGAAGATAAATAAACAAATACATATCACAATATGACGTCCCATACACATAAACCGATGTATATATTATTTGGGATAACTCACTAACCAATATAGGCCCACTAAGCCCTACATAGTCTCTAGTAATACTAATTTTAATATTTAAGATCAATTCGTAAAATATTGACTGAAAGTCAAGTCTCTGTCAACTGTGGGGTCCACAACCCTATACAAGTCAATCTAGAACATCCGCCCATGGATTTCTGATCCGTAACTTCCCAAGGGTCTCATTTATTTTCTAGAATAATATTCTAAAATTTCAAAACGATCCAACGATCGGATCTCTGCCAAATGCTAAAATTAGGTTGCTATCAATGTTTGGTTTTACAAACTTAGAAATTCAATTTGGGAAGATCCATAAGTCGGATTCCAAATCCGTCAGTTCCTATGGTCCTTAAATATTATGTACTATAACATATTAAGGTTTAGTATCAATACAACACTCAGATTGTCAATTCATATAATTACCAAGTGGCGGCCTCTAACAAAACTATGTTCAAACGATGGGATTTTGTCAATCGGACATCACATATGGAATCGGGGTATCGAATTTAGCCTAGAAAGGTCAAGTGGGTCCTTGGCCCATGCGCCGTACACGCGGCGGCTGGCCACCCCGATTCGCCGAAAAATTCAACTAATTCCAAAAATTACAAAATTTTACATAAATGTAAATCTCAGCAAGGGGAACTACTTTCATACATGGGCTGATGTCCAATTCGGCCGGGAAACGCCTGAAAACCTCTTCGATCCGCCGGAACCCTAGAAATGGGTGTGCTTCGATTCTCCTTCCTCGGTGTTCCGCCGCCCCTACAACTGATTGGGCTTTGTTCCAGGGCTCAAGGGGAGTCTAATGGTGGAGGAGATCGACGGGATTACATTAAAAAATGGCAGATCGCCGCTGATAAAGCCTTCAATGTCTCGTTGCAAAATGGACAATAATTTGGATCAAGGACGGATGTGCATTTTCATTCCCATAACTTGAAAATAGTCCATCACTACTACGAAATCATTTATTAGTGTCGCTATGATAACCGATAAAAAATGTATATTACTGTCGGATATTAAGCAAAATCTAACAGAAAATGGATGCAGTGGTAGATATAATAAGTGACAGTATTGCCAGCGTCAAGAAATGAATTTTCTGTTGGTTAAGGCTCTAAAACCGACAGAACTTGTTTCGGATATATAAGACAATAAATACTTAACTACTGTCGGATATTATCAATTAATGTCGTTCATAACCGCCAATAAATTAAAAATACCGTCGAATTGACATTATGTTCATGTCGGTTCTAACCGACAAAAACATTTAAAAAAAATAAAATCTATTATATATAACTATTTTCCGTCGTGCACAACCGACAAAAAAATATTAATATTTAAAAAAAAAAGAATCTTTCTGTTTGTTTTTTTAATGAATGAATAAAAATAGAATAAAAATTATTTAGGAGAAAAGGAAGAACAATTTCAAGACCAAGATCCCTACGAAGCCGAGGAAACCCTATCTCTCTGCGATCTCCCCACACACAGTGACTCAGCTCATTGGGATGACTTCTCCAAAGACTACCAAAGTTCATCGTTCGACCGCGAGGAAGACAACTTCTTTGAGTTCTTCAGCAGAGAATGACATAATCTTATGTGGAAAACTCATACCCTACAACAAAGAAGCACCAAACTCTGCAGCAGAGAAAGGTCATCAGAAGATCAAGAGCTAAGAAACCGGAAGCAACGCGAGAAGCGTCAACTTTTCAAAGAAGAAAGGATTTTTTAGGTTGTAGAGGTCTTACCCCTTCCACAAGTTGTCTCTCTTTCCACTTCGGAATAGCAGCTCTGCGAGTTCTATGTTGAGTTGCTCCTTATTAATGAAAAACTAACATTTGTCATGTATTTCAAAAACAACAAAGAAAAAACTCACAATATAATTACTTTAAAATGTATCGTTTTCAGTTTGTTCCTGGAATTCATGGCCTTCATTTTGTTCCTTCATAGAAATGGCTGAGAAAGGAAGGAGGAGTAAAAATAGCTAAGAAAGGAAGGAGTAAAAATGGGAAGGAGAAGAAGAACGGCTGAAGTGAAAATGGGAAGGAGAAGAAGAACGGCTGAAGTGAAAATGGGAAGTTGAATTATTTTAGCTAAGGGTAATAAATGTTGTCGGTTATAATCGATAACCTGAATAAAAACTGCCAGCCTTTTTGATATGCATGTCAGGTTAGTGTCGGTTATAACCAACAAAATTAACCAAAAACCGCCACAAAATTTTCCTCCGTCGGATTTTGTGAGCCATTAATTTTTTTGAATCACAGTTGCGGGAAATTTCTTGCCCAAAATTTTGCTCTGTTCCAGTCGGTTACATCTGACAGGGCCATGAGCACTAAAATAATAAAATTTTGAAAAACTTTTGGCGTAAAAATAATAAAATAGTCAAGTTCTGTCGGTTATAATCGCTTGAATACTAAAATAATAACCGCCAGAAACTAAAATAATAAAATAGTCAATTTCAATCAGTTATAACCGCCACCATTTACCCATAATCTATTAAAAATGGAACGAAAATAAGTTTTTTTTTTTTACTTTTTTATTTTATTTTAATATTTAGAAATTATTAAATGATTTTTTTTTAGTTTTTAATATTATTTTTTAATTTTTTAATAGAAAGTAGGATCTGGATCAAGCCACGTCAGCATTTAACTGAAAAATAAACGGTCAAGTAACGGAAGGTATAACATGGGACCAAATTCTAAAGATGAGGTATGACATTGTCAATTTTAAAAGATGAGGTATGAAAGTGTCGTGACACCAATAGTTGAGGTAGTTTTTTGTACTTTACCCAAAAATATTTATAAAAAAAAAAAAGAATTCAAAAATACTGGCAGTTTCATCCGACACGAAATATCCGTCAGGAATTTATGTCGGATATAGCTGACATGATTTCATTTTTATCCGACACTAACTGAATGATGTGTCGAATATCTTTTATCCGACATAATGGCTTATTAAACCGCCACCATCATCCGACACCTAAAGCTAATATTGTAGTAGTGCATGCTCGTAGCCAACTAGTTAACCATCAAGCATTCCCAATAACCATAGAACAGGGGGTCTGTTGTCCCCTAATGGTGTCTCCTCTTCCATTTTTTTGACATGTGTAATGTGTTATACCACTTAATTCTAACTTAAGTTGAGATTAAGTGGTATGGCACATGTCAAAAAATGAAAGAAGAGACATAGAGAAGACACTATTTTAGAGGACAGCAGACGTTGGGCCTAACCATACTCGCCATGTAATGAATTCTCAAACCTTTAACAGGTTTATCTATTTTCATAAATACAAAATTATTTTGTAATCATTAGTGAAAAAAAATAATTTGATCAGCTGATGTTACGCAACATAATTAATTAAAAACTACAATTAGAAAAATAATATGATGATAATTGCTTTCACAAAAATCCATTACATAGTATAACCAAGTGAATGGAAGCAAATGTAGAAAGATAATGGTACATATATAGTTTATGTGATACTATATTTTCTTTTTGCACAAATGGATTATTAATTAAGAAATATTACATACACTAGTTAAAAGAAGAAGAAAAAAAGGGAGAAAACATTAAGAAGATAATTATTCTGAGGTGTTTTTGCGAATGAGCTTACCATTGGATGAGAGAGATTGTTGATCAACGGCCCAATTGCGAATGAGCTTACCATTGGATGAGAGAGATTGTTGATCAACGGCCCAATTGTTGCTAGTAGATGCGCTACCATTGTTGTCTTCATGATCTCTTGGGGCAAAAGCAGTCGGCGCAGGATGACTAGTTGTTGCATGGTTGTCTTTATTAATGAGGGATGTGAAAGCAGCTGCAACAGCAACCCTAAATTTAGGGTCTGAAGCAATGGCACTTACATTTTCAGCCAACAACGACATATTTTCTTCCCCTGATCTCCAGTTACCTTTCTGATCGTCCGCTAGCGCCATGCCGGATGATCTACTGCCGTTAGCCAAAAGACGGTTGGTGAGACTATTACTGGTATGATAGTTTGCAGATCTGCTGCTAGTATTGCTCATCATCCAACTACTACTAAAACCTGGTGCTGCAGATGATGAGGAGCTACCCATGGCCATGGGAATATTTTGGGGTTGGGATGTAGTAGTATCGTAAAAGTTGTTTGTGAGGTCAAGAACAAGTCCTTTGGAAGGGTCGTGAGGATTGATGATTCGATAGTTTGACGAGGAATGAGATGAAGGGTTCAGGTTCATCATATTATGAGGGGTATTACTATTGTAGTAAGGGAGGGATGCTTGGGTGTAGTTAGAGGGTGCGCCATCTGCTAAATGATGGTTACTTGAATCTAGTAACATGCAGGAAGCTGCTGCAGACGCTGTTGAAGCCATGGCTGTTGCACCCACTGGAAGAGGATGGTTGTGTGTTCCTTCATAAGTTGTTATAAGTATGGACATGTCCTCTTGGCATCTTTGAACCTACAATTATACCATCCAAAACATTTATAAAAAAAAAAAAGGTATAACTGAAAAACTTGAAGTTTAAATAACATTTTCCAAAGAAAATTTAAGAAAAAAAATTGAACTTTAATCAAACGATGTTTTGTAATGTAATTACTTCGACGCATATATATATATATATATATATATATATAATATGTATATGTATTTGTATATGTATACATATATGTGGGTTAGTTTACACTACCCGTTTAATCGAACGATATTTTTGTAATGTACGTCAACTCATTAAAAAAGAATACCTGTTTTCTGACTGGGCATCCCGCGGCTACTGTGCAACGATAATAGGCTCGTGGGCAAGGGTTTCCTTTCGCGATTTTCTGCCCATATTTCCTCCATTGGCACCCATCATTCATCTGAGATATATAGCTTATTAAACGATATAGGTGGTTAATATTTACTCTTACTTGCTACACTCTATGCATGAAGCTAAACCCTACGTTCATATATGTATATGTATATGTGTATGTAATATGTATATGTATATGTCAGTTGTTAAGAAACTAACTAGTGCTTGCAAATGGAACGAATTACTCACCGTGGCATATTCACATCTTGCCCTAACCGAAACCCTAGCTTTCCGAATGGGATGGGGGGCACCGTGGCTCGTAATTCCGGCCAATTCGGTCCGCTGTAACTTGTTTTGCAGTTGCACTGACGATGATGTAAGACTAGCAGTCCTCGTCAATCCTTCCTTGTTATTGATCTCTTCTTTATCATCATCTTCTTCTTCTCTTCCCCTTAATTGATTGGCAGTAGTAGCAGAGCTGGTTTGTAGCCTCAGTGACAACCCTAGTTGACTCTCTTCGGCAACTTCATCACGTTTTGGTGACGGTACTGGAGATCTATGGCTGATATCTAACATCTTGGGTCCTTGAGTTGCATTGGGATCGTTACCATCAAGTGAGAGAAAGGTTTGAGGATCCTAAATTAATCAATGAAATACATGAAAATTAACAATATTGTTACTTGTGGAAATACAAGACACACAACTCGAGCAATTAAAAAAATACTTGTAATTATGATCTAATTAATAACAAAATTAAAATGGATTAAACTACCTTGTTTTGGTTACTTTGGTGGATAACCGTAAATTTCATTTGAAGATCGTAATAATCTTTCATCGTTTGCTCTACGACCTTCCTCAAAACCTTGTTTTCTTCCTTCATCCGGCTCATCTCCATTTGTAAAACGCCTAACTAGTAAAACGTTACATGTAATTAAGATAGTAATTTAGTTAGTTAATTAATTGGATAATAAATTATCACAAACACCTATATATAATCAAACTACAAAACATCTAATTTACCAAAAAAAAAAATGTCTAAAAACTTCCCTACCGGTACCTCCTGATCCGTCTTCATATTATTCTCCTGCAACGATGTTTCGACTACTGAGGCATCATCGTCTTCCTCTTCACCGGCACCGGCTTCCGTTGTTTTTAGCTTGTTATTCTGCACTCTTGGTTCTAGCTCATCCTCTTTTTCTTCTGCTGCTGCTTCTTCAACACCATCGTCGACGCGATGATCATCTTCTTCTTCCTCGTCGTCTACGCCTTCTTCTCGTTTTTCTTCTTTAGCATCAATTTGGAGTGAGAGATCAATATCCAAGTCTTTCTCCTGCTCTGTCGTCCCCATTGAAGTAAGACAAAGTTGCAGAATATCTTCCCCTCTCTCTCTATCTTTCTATATATTTCTCTCTCTGTTTTAATGCTGCTTTTTAGGCACCGAAGTCAATTCTCCCATCTCAAAGACGATAAATTTTTAATTGTGACGGGAACATAAGTGGTACACCACATGTCTTAATAGAAATTGTGAAAACTTTTATTTTTTGAGTTATTAACTTTTTAGCATATATATCATACTATTTATATAATAACACGTGTTATACTATCCCGTGTACCGGTCACATTGAAAAATCTCATCTCAAACACGTATGATTAGACAAACAAGGACGCATCTAAGCTTTGACTTTAATTGAGCCCTTAATTAACTTGCATTAATCAAAGACTTGAAGAATTACATTTACATTTTAATACTACGACTGACTTGGACACTCCACGCCACGCATATAAAAATGAATAGGCGCTCATCAAGGCGCAATGCCGATTCAAAACTTCCCCATGCAGGTCTCAACCATTCTCTTTCTTTAGGGTCCGGCTTCATTGCTACGTTGTACTACGCATGTTTTATCCATTAAATTTAATTTTCACAATTGTTATGTATTCTATTCTTAATCTTATCTATCCATTTTCTATATCACTTAATGCTACATATCATTGAAAAAAATAGCTTTCCGTTTATGAATATTAAATCGTGATTTTTTCCCGTAAAACCAAAACCAAAACAAAAATAGTAGGTTAATGGCTTCTCAGTGGCCTGTTATATTAATATTCCAGGGCAAAGCCATCTCCTAGCTAGAAGATGAGTTTAGTTTAGTTAGCTCGCCCTACGCTAGTGCTTTGTATTTTATTTTATTTTCCATAATCCGCCTGCACAAAACTTAAATTAAATGAGCTGCAAAAGTAGTGCACTTGCAAAAGTAGACCCACATAGGCCATCTTACAAAACAAATAACAATTTATATTACATGGTTCTACTTCTTATTGCACCGAAGTATTTTGTGATAAAACTTAATACCTAATAATAAATGATTAAGTTGAGACAATATCGGTGATATTAGTATTATACCATACTGGGCCTATAAAGTTTATGATGGTGTCATAGCGGGTTTTCAAATCTAGACTCAACACCTAGCAATAGGTTATTAAGTTAGGACACTTACAAACATCAAATCTAGACCCAACACCTAACAATATATGATTAAGTTAAGACACTTACAAACATTACCGATGTAGCTCCACATCTGACCTATAAAGTTTATCATATATATATAGACTTGGAAAGCCTTTTACCCTGAACTTAGGCAGCCGCCTAGCTAATATCTAGTTTGATATATAATAACGCCGTTCCGGCCATGCACGCGTCTACATAATACAACTTTTACAAAACCTCAATTATTATGCATTCATGCATGCAAGCTATGTACGCAGTGTGAATTATAGAAGAATGGACATCTTGAAGTTGGAGGGTATATAGATGCAAACTATGCTGATTTTATGTAGGCGTTCTACCTCGTGTGACTTCAATGGGAACCTTGTTACTTGGTATTAGCATGAGACTTTTTCTGTAACATATTAAAATGCACGTTAGCCATCACTTAGTACCACATTCAAATAGAATGAGATGTCATAACGAGTTTAGTATTAACTTATCATGACTGATCATTGTATAGCTTAAACTGAAATTTTCGTGAAAAAAATATGCTTGTTGGTCGGATTATCAAAATTCACGATCAAGAACTCGTGATCGATCCGTAAAGGGGCGTGGTCGATCCGTAAAGGGGCACCACTATTATATAGTTGCAATTAAAGCAAGATCCAAAGTGATACTTTTTAGTTGAAAAATCAATTAAAAATACTGACATCCTCTTTCCCGGTGGAATACGAACCCCGGACGAAATCCTAAAACAAGAGAAACCTTGGCATCAGATCTTGAATTTGTCAACTGGAAGACCTCTCCCACTTCTCCCGATATACTCGCATGTCTTATAAACAATGATTTCCTATTTTAATTTTAACATATCCGATCCCACTTCCTCCCACGTTAACTATTGAGACTTCAATATATGTATGTGTATAGAGTATAGTATGTGCTGTAGCGAAGGAAGAGTGGGTGCATTGGGTGTCATTGACTCCAATAACTTGCTTTTCCACCAACTAAATTATACTTAACAGCGAAAATTTTGAATGACCTCTGTTTCATTTTATATATATTTTTAGGGAATAATGTTACACTCACCACATACGTATACCATCTATCTAATAGAGGTAGGGCCCACCACGGTAAGAGTAACGTTTTTTTATCTTCTAGGTAATTAGAAGTCTTCATTAACTATTTAGTAATACTATATTTACCACAATTTTCATACCAAATTTGTATCGCATCTCTAATAGAAGTAGACCCATCAACACATATGGGTCTCATCTCTATTAGAATGATGATACAAATATGTGATAAGAGTTGTTATGTGTTTAATTTGAGCATTTGATATTAATATATGGTGTAAATAACATGTGTGAAGTCTCTAGTCTATGTTTATTAAGCACAGAGAAGACTTATTGACCACCAATAAAATACACCAACAAAATAAGATAAGCTGAACTTAAAATTAAGCTTGTATGCATGCATGCCTTCAAAACATCATGTGCAAAAACTATAGATCAAAGTCATGTAATCAGTTTTTAAGAAATTTTCCCCGTCCTTATTGCAATCAAATTCTGACTCCGTCGATGTTCATACGGTGTTGCCATCTTATTTCCTTCTTCATATGCATGCAGTCATATTTTATACAGTATACTTCCACTATATTAAGGGAAAGTTAAAACTTTTTAGACTCGGACAAATTCAGTGCAAAAGATGAAAAACCTTTAGAATTAATGCATTGTAGAGACGGTCGATAAAACCTAGCCTTTTTGGTGGTAGTAGTATCTGTCTTGGTTGCAAATCTCAAATTCGATTAATATGAATTCGATTATAATGAGTATGCTACTTAGTTACGGATATCACATTTGTGGTGGCATAACTTTGTTGTAATTTGTAAAAAGTATTTTCATTGAAAAATATCATATAACGTGAAAGTTTGCATTGTTTGATCGAAATGAAGTATGATGTTAGCTATAAGTAGTAAAGGCTCGTTTGGAAGTGCTTTCTGAAAGAAGCACAAGTTATGTGTTTCTTTTAGGAAGCACTAAAAGTGTTTTTTCATGATTCACCAGTGTTTTTACTAAGGATAAGTTCGAAAATATTTTCATTAAAAGCATTTTCAGTCATTTTAAAATCACTTTCATATTGATGACTTCAGACACACATTAATTGACTTAGCTAAGTTTCCATGCACTGAGGTTCCATTTTTGGTTGAAGTTATCTACTCCGAAATAAGATTTCATATGGCACAAGTACATGTTGTTTTATTAGCACAAAACGCAACATAGAGTTGAAAGGGTTTCTTACTAGTTGTGGCTAGAAGCTGTGTTGATTCGGTCACTTATTATCTATGAATGGCCAATTAGTTTCCTTCGTATTTCTTGTGACCTGGCTCTATCAACAAGAATGGCGTGCCTTTGGTAAGCATTAAATTTTAGGGGTATTTTGATATGGGTCCAAAGTAACTAAAAAATGGACCTATTTCAAAAGTTAAAATTCACTAAAAATTGGACATATTTCAAAAGTAGACCTATAAAATTGGACCTATTTCAAATTTTCCCTAAATTTTTACCGTACAATGAAGGTGATGGTTGATCCATAATAATTTAGCATCAAATTCTTCAGTTTATGAAAGTTACAAAATGGGACATCCATAATATTGGCCTCAAATTTTTATTTACGGAAGTTAAATCTAAAACTTCCACATAAAAGTGGAGAAGAATCTAAATCCATTGTATTAAGTAGTCATGCGCTTAAGGCTCCGTTTGGTAGGTTGAATAAGATAGGTTGTGATTAATTAAAATAGACTTGAGTCTAATATGTTATTTGTTGTGTAAAAATGTGAGAGGGACTGGACTTGATCACATTAGAGTGAATTATCTAACATATCCTTATACATGAGTTATAAATCTTATCTTATAAGTCCCTAACAATCCAATCATATAATCACATCCAATCCACTAAACGATCCTTAAATAAATAAGTGGATTTCGTGAGCTTAAATAAATAAATAAAAGTTAAGAAAGTATTTCAGGATAGTTTCATGCATAAATATCCGCTTCCTACGTAGGTCAACTTGAAGGTTTTCCACAACTCCACTAACAAATATCTCAAGAAATGAAAGCACAAGCTGGAAAGTTCCTCCAAACTTGTTTCTTACGCACCTTGCATGTACATTTTAACTATCACAAACAAGATTTAAAATTGTCAAATAAGTTTTTGTAAGGCCTTCGATATATGGACCCGCAGTTGTCTAAACGAGGAGATGATCAATAAGACCACTGTCAAGTGGAGATGAGACTCGTGCAATGCCAACAAGTTCTTTCTTTTTATTTATTTTTAATTATGGTGCTCCAGAGTATATAGTACTATATTCTAACTTTTTTAATCGATAGATAGCCGGCCCTTGTGACATATTTTATTAATTGTTTTGGTTTTGGTAAACTCTTAAATTACTATTTTATTTGTATGGAATTTATGAATTGCTACGTTTCCAAGTGCACATGTCATAACATAAGTAGAGATTTTAGTATAAAATAAGAAATTCTAGGTTTCTAACAAAGAATATGGTTGAATTCCCTTTTAATTATAAATATAGATATAGTACCCCTTCATAGGGTCAATAGCTTTGTTTGGACATGGGATCACTATTCTACTAAAAAAAATGTAGGAATTAACTTGGCTCCTTTATAAAATGAATCTTGTAGTTTTCTTGTTTAATTTTTTTAATTCTAGTTTTAAAGATAAAAAAAATTCATGTCCTTATGGTGCTTTATGATTAGTTGTTGCAACTAATAGAACTTAAAATGACACTTTTGTCCCTACATATATCAGGAAAAATGAGGGAAATCCAATTTGGACTATGATTGGTTACGAACTTCACCACAAGTTACGATTGATAGTTTTTTCATCACATGGTGAATTTAAAAGTAGGGTATTACCACATGGACCACAAAAAAAATTTGACCTTAGAAAATTGGTAATAGAATCTATAAAAACTGCTTTAAAAATTATTACCAAAATAAAATATCCTTTGGGGCCAGAAAACTAAATCTTAATAAAAATTATGACCACCAATTGAAATGGTAAAAGGGTTTCGTTTTCATTTATCAGTTTTGTTTTCATTTTTTTTAAACTTAAAAATTATTTGGTAATTTTAAAATTTGAAAACTTACTTTCTTGAGTTTTCAAAATTTGGCTTTCAGTTTTCATTTTTTTTTTAAATTGAAAGTAGTTATCAAACGAGTTTTCAATTAGCAAAAAATTGAAAGTTAAAAACTAAAATTGAAATGGTTCAAACAGTATCTATAGAATAGATTATATATATGCATATGAGATACTTGAGCCACACGATAAATAAAACTCCTTTATCAAAGAATTGTGCCAAATTAACCTTGGCTCAAGTTTGGTTCTTTTTAATTCCTCACATGTTAAGGACTTTAATTGTTTCATGATGTTACACCATAAACTACTAGGATGGGGTTGGACACAAACTGGTTATATTCAAACACACCACTTTAGTCATTCATAGCAAAAGTAAAGACAATAAGCAATGAAAACAGTAAGTAAGTAAGTAATTGAAATTGATATTGATATTGCTGAATATCATAAAACAAGGAAAGTACATACACATATGAACTTAGAATGATAGATAGAACTCTTATCGGAATGGATATGAGGCCATCAGATTGGGTTAAAGATGCTTCCTTCTAAAGGATTAACCAAATAGACTAACTGTCTTAAGGTTGGTAAATCGATACTACATAGAAGTTGGTAGCATAGCAAATTCTAATTGATCTTAGAGTCTAAAGGAGAGTTTCCTAGAGTTCAAGGTCTTGGTTTCAAGTGATATGAAACAAATAAAGGCAGAGAGTTTTGGTTTGAATGCTTGATTGTTTGCTAAATTATTTGAGTACCTTTTGCTCTAAGTCCTTTACTTGTACTTATATACCTTTCACATCTTCCTCCAATGATTCCTATGTTTCCACTTGAAGCCAAGCTAGGATTACTTTCCAGAAAGTAATGGCACCAATGAGAAAGTAATCCAAAAAATTTGCACGGTGAATCAAAATTAGCCTAACCAAAATGATGATTTTGCTTAAATTTATATCATCCTCCCTTCAAAAGACAGCAAAGTGCTTTGCATTCAATGCTTCTGGTAGTCGAGAGGGAAATTGAGACTTAGCATTTGACAAGTCAAATTGTAATTTGAGCCATGTACTATTCATTTAGTCCAAATCAAAGGCTCAAATTCTGTTTTCTTTGTGAACCATCCTACTAGACCAAACCTAAGACCCAACAATAATTTTGGGGTAAGCAATATTTTGTCCACCCCACCCCAACTCAGCAATCAAATGCTTTAAGGAAGAGTAACAAAGCAAGACGATTTCCACTCCCACAATAGTCTTCCAGAAAAATCGAAAGGCGGGTAAGAAATAAAGGGTAGGTGATGTGACACATTGTGTGCTATCTAGAGGCAATTCTGGGTATCGATCGGACATGTGATCTGCCAAGTTGATGTGCATTTGTTTTATTAATATCCATTTGTAGAAATTCGAAATGTGTGACAATATGTCGCATTGGTATGCATATGTCTCATTATGGTCACGTTACCTTCAACCTGTTGTTGGTTTTATATAGTTTGGTTTTGGTTTGTTACCAAGTTAGGATTTTTTTATTCTACAGTGTTTCTTCTCTTATATATGTAGGTCACAACTCCGCTCTCAAACATAGGCAACGAACAATTTAGTTGACTTGGAAGATGATCCTTCGATACCTTGCTCGACAAGGAACTACAGTGAATGTAGAAAGGCTTTTTGCTGTCAAGCACGTGTGGAGTTTTTAAGTTACATGCTGCTGAGATAATTGCCACCATTGAAGAGAAGAGGACACTTGATTTAAAACTATTTTGGACCATGTTATCTGTTTGATCATTGCGTCTTGTTTAGTATATATTTGCAAATCTATTCCATTCATCCCCTTCCCTCGGTTTATAATTCTTTTGTCCATTGAAACAAAAATATAGTTTCGTCATGATATATGGTAACAGTTTTGAAGGTGTAATACTTTCTGTCGGTTAGGAACAAGTCAATAGAAACACTGCTAGCTTACATGAAATCATAATACAACCCAACATAAACAGACATGGGCGTACCCATACACACCCAAGCTATGTCACATTTGACTTGGTTAATGCGTTTATGTTACTCTTGTTTTGAATATATGGAGTCGCAAGCACACGCTAAGACGTAGTTACAAAATTAATCTACTGCGTACTGGCCAATTGTGACATGAAGCATCTTTGGTGGCTGCTGGCCTGCTTGCACAATTGGCCCTTGTGACTGGTCAGCCGCCACCAAGCAATGCAACCTCGGGGAGAAGGGTTACGTAGGGCAATTGAACAATTAGGTTTCCATCATGATCATCATCATCATCCAAGCTGCCACTTATGTTAAAAGAACCCCAAAACAAGTAGTGCATTGCACCATCAACATCAGAGCATTAGATAAAAGGAGCAGGCTCCTCATAAGGCGAACTCCAACCATGGCCTATAACCTATTTTTCCCCTTCTATTCCCCCCCCTCCCCCAAATCCAACCCAACCCAAGTTTAAAATTGGACCTAAATCCTAAAACCTAAAACAAAGCTAGAAATAGCCCAGGATTTAGCCCAGAAAATGGTGTGGGCACCACCAACGAGACCCCATCCACGTGGGTATGTCCCCTATGATTTATTGAATCTAACGGCTGAGATTGAATATAATCAAATTTAACAGTAAAAAAAATATCTAACGGCTAAAATAATTAAAAAAATTATTTAACTCAAAATTCACCCAAATTTAGTGATTTTCAGTATTTATCAGAATCTAAATATTTTTAGGTTAAAATGTTCATAAAATTAAATTAGGATAGTGTACATAATTTATTTTTAATTTACTTAATAGAAAAAATTAGCCTAAATTTATTCTTTAATAATCTGGAGCAGAAAAATTGTTTCTGAGTTAAAACCTAAATTTTCTGGGCTAAAAATTTTAGGTTTTAGGTCAAGGGTTGGAGATGGTCTAAGTAACATCTCTTATTAGAGCTTGGTCATCATCAATGGTAAAGCTAGGTATGGTTGTTAATGATTGAATTATTACTTAAATGTTGATTAACGTGTTTAGGAACTGACGTCTCAAACTCTGTCTTGAGTCTGGGCAGACATGCTCACTACAACTTCACTTGAATAATCAAATTCTGGAATAAGTGACCAACAAACAAGGTCCTAAAAGTCGCTAAACCCTAATCGGAATGAAAAATATAATAATAAAGTTAAAAACTTCGAATTACCACGCCCCGACTCTCTCTCTCTCTCTCTCTCTCTCCGTCCGTGTGTGTTACTTGTGGTCACAATGCCACCACCACCCAGAACTCAAGAAACATAAAAACTAAGCAGTATGGACTCATATCGACTTTCAATGTCATACGCTCTTTCCATCATCGCATCCTCCCTATGACCAGATCTCCCGAAATCGAATTTGGATATAATTTCTCCAGACCTAAGAATTGAATAGTTGTATGGCCGTAATTTATTCTTGAATTTTCTTATCAAATAAAAGTTGTGTTCTTAATCTGCGAGACATCAAAATAAAGGTTTTGGAGAAATTAAGGGCGTGTTCGGTAACTTAATGCAAAACAAATTTTGAACAACTGTTGTGTAAAACGAAAAGGGCAAATAAAATTTTACATTTTTATGATTTTATTTTGGTAGTTAAATATCTTAGAATGAGTTTTGAGAATAAAAACTTTGAAAACGCATATGGTACCAATACTTATAATGTCATAAAAATATAAACTTGTGTGTTGGTAGTAATGGTACTATTGGCGGCAGTGATGGTGGTTGAGACGAGAGTGATAGTGGCAGATTCAGGAAATAATATTAGGGGAGTTAGTAAGAATAGTGCATGCAGCGTGCAATTTTTTTTTACCAGAAATAGCATGCATATCGTCATTTCATCGAGTCTTGGTAGGCCTGAAGTTATTTGAAAAGGCATACTGCACACCTATTAATGCTTCATTTGCGAGGGTAACTAACATATTCCAAGGCTGCTCCCATATGAATGCTTAACAAATAAACACACTTATCTTGAACACACTAATAATGTTTGATATCATTGCATCCCATTAATCTGTTAGTCCAAAATGATGACGTTGGAGGGCATGTATAAAGCCAACTCTAATCTTCAAAAGGGCAGTATCCAAGGTATCCTTGAACATTCACCGAAGTTCGGAGGGTCAGCACCCAAGGTATCCATGGACGTTTACCGAAATTCGGGGCATCCGCCACTGGAGAGTGGTGTTGGTAGCAATGGTGGTTGGAGTGGTGGTAAGAGTGAGGGTAAATAGCGAAGGTGGTAGTGGCCATGATCAGGGAAATGGGGTGGAGAATGTGGTGGGACTTGGTGGTGGTGATGAAGGTGGCCGCAATAGTGAAACAGTGGAGGTGGTGGTGGCGACGAGATGCAGGTGGTGTAGTCAGGGTGAGACTGTGGCGGTGGTGCCGACTGCGATAGTGAGACCGTGGAGGCGGTGGTGTCCATGGTTGCGAGGGTGATGGTGGTGGTTGATATGATCACGGTCGTGATACTCTTTAACTTTGTTTTATGAAGTGTCTTTGTTTTCTTGTTTTGAAAATTGACGTTGGGTATGGTCTGCCGCTTTTGGTGTTACGTTTCAACGTGCAACTTCTTTTATATCAATCTAAATCTCAGCCGCCGTATTTGATCCAACTGTCTTAAAATGCAGTGCGCAAGACATTTTGTGTAAAAGCGTCCGCTCTTCCCAGTTTGAGTTTGCCACTCTTTTATCCCTCCACTTCCTCCAAAAATGGAACCCCAACCCACTTCCTGCAAATCGGACCACCACCACCAACACTCAAAATCCCAAGAATCTCCACCATCTTCCACCGCCACCGCCACCTCCATTTCCACCCCAACCTGCTGCAAATGCGGAGCCCCAACCCCCATGGCCGCTCCCCCACCCTCCTTCTCCGACATCTCCCCTCCCCCAAACTACCGCCCAATCCGAGCTCCCGCCATCAACTTCCCTCCAAACCCTAACTCCCAACAGACCATCATCCTCGCCCCTGTCCCACAACCCCTCTCTGTCCCCCAAATCTCCCCTCCCTTCCACTTCCAACTCCCCAACAAAGTCATCCAGTCCCCCGACGATCTCCGCCGCTTCCACGACTCCTTCTCCGGCAAACACTTCGTCGGATTCATCGCCGCCCTCTCCGAGTCCATCCGCGCCAAGAAAATCTCCGACCCTTGTCACCAATCAGACGTCGTCAACACCATCGTCTCCATTCTCGAAACCCTAATTCAATGGGTCGACGAAATCCCACCCACCCAGCAAGCCGCCCGATATGGAAACGTTTCATTCCGCTCCTGGCACGAGCGGTTGTCCGAAACCAGCCACTCCCTCATGCTGCAGTTCCTCCCTGAGCATCTCCACCCTTCTACGATCGAGATCGTCCCGTATTTCACTGATAGCTTCGGGAACCCGAGCCGAATCGATTATGGTACAGGGCACGAGACCAACTTCGCTGCTTGGCTCTACTGTCTGGCGAGAATGGGGGTGATTAAAGAAGAAGATTATCCGGCTGTAGTGGCTCGAGTTTTTGTCAAGTACTTGGACCTGATGAGGAAGCTGCAGTTGGTGTATTGCTTGGAGCCGGCGGGGTCTCACGGCGTTTGGGGCCTCGACGACTACCATTTCCTGCCGTTTGTTTTCGGGGCGTCTCAGTTGATCGAGCATAAGTATATGAAGCCTAAGTCAATTCACAATGATGATATCGTGGAGAATTTTTCGAAAGAGTATTTGTATCTTTCGTGCGTTAAGTTTGTGAAGAAGGTGAAGAAGGGGCCATTTTCGGAGCACTCACCGTTGTTGGATGATATCAGCGGAGTGCCTAATTGGAACAAAGTGAATAGTGGGTTGCTTAAGATGTATAAGGCTGAGGTGTTGGGGAAGGTTCCGATCATGCAGCATTTTCTGTTTGGCTGTCTCATCAAGTGGTATGATCCTTGCCCATTTCCCTCTCTATAAATGATTTGAATATGATTGCTATTTTGTGCAAATATGGAAAGATATTAAGCAATATTTTCATTTCGCTATGTAATCTAGTGAGTATTGATAGTTTAACATACTTAGGTTCGTAGGAACCACGCTTAAGCTTGGCAGAATGCTGGAGCTTGTTTTCCTTACTTGGATGAACCACACCTAAGCTACTAGGCCAAGTACTCGGTGTTGTCCCGCGTGCTTGGTTAAGCTTAGTAACTTGTGTTGGTTTGATTAAAAAATTTGGACATGGAGGATGCTTCGAATTGGTATATATATCTCTACAACACTAGGCGAATGTCTAGCAGTTGTCGTAGTTTTTTATTTAACGTTATTGTGTGGCCAATTACCTCCAGTGGCTCATTTTTTCACATTAAGGCTGCATCCAAATTGTGCCTCTTATGTTATCAACCACCTTGTGTCAATCAACGAGATTCCTGATAGAGCAATTTTGGAGCCAGGTGTCTAGCAGAGTGTTATTAGTCATGATTTTCAGATTATCTTTATGCTATTGACTGCACAACCCTTAAGAATGGTGAGATTCTGTTTACCTTAAGTTGCAAAAATGGGATATTCCAATATATTTTATTTTATATTTTTTTTATGTACTGTAAAGACGAAGAATGCAATTTATTAGGTGTTTCGGAGTTGCCTTTCTGAATAGAAACATACAGAATCCTGTTTTGATCACAATCATGACTGGTACTATGGAAGTTTTAATGTGCATCAGTCTTGTCTTGGCTCATCTCAGTGGTTACCTTTTTGAAGTTTGGAACTTAGTTATTGGCTTTTACGTGAATAAGACCTCTATTTCCACGAGAGAGACATCATTTACTTGGTCTTAAGTCAGTTCCTCTGTTACCTTTTTATAATGGTGCCCCTTTTGTAGAACTGGGACATGCTAAACTGAGATTGATTGCCTAGTTGTGAGTGTATCGGGGATCATGGTACCTGCTGACAACCAGTCATTATTTTATGATCTAATAAAATGTGGACTACGTATCCCACAAGATGGCACTCAAGGGTGCTTTCTGGGCAATATGCTGTCAGGAAAAAAGATTTTGAAGGTGAACTTGTGAGCAATCTGAAGTTGAGACTTCGTGGAATGGTATGGCTTGCACCAATGACCTGATTCGCAGAGACAGCCTCTTGGGAAATAGGAGTGTCTGTGTACATCTTGCTTCCCTATACCGCATATTGACAGGAGCCTTCACTTAGTTGTGATTGTGAGCATCTGAAGTTCTTATGAAAAAGGATAACCGTCAAAAGAATATAATACTGTTCACCTTAGATCACTTATGTGAACTGCTAGTGCTGTGGCAGCATGGTTTGTATAAGTAGTATTGATAATTTGTTTGCGTTTCCTATTAGACTTTTCATTGGTTGATTGATCTAAACCGAGATGTTAATTTCTCAATCGTGATTTGACAGCAGTTAACTATCTAGACAGTCTTTAATTCAGCATTGTACATTTCAACTGTTAGATGGCATAGTTTCTTTGGTAGTGTGAAGCTTATTCTGCTTGTTAACTGATTCATTTCTCAAATATTTGTTTTCCCAGGGAGTAGAAATGTCGTGTGAGATCTACCGAGGCGAGGCATCTGTTGTAGAAGAAAGAAGTCAAGATCAACAGGTTACTAGATTGGAAACGTATACTTGTCGTTTTTTATTTATTTATTTGTTGACTTGTTTTTGTTCTTTCTATGGTTACTGAATACGCAGTCTCTTGGTGTTATGTTACTGCTTTTGATTTTAAAATCTCACTGAGTTGAAAACTGGTCCCAAAAGAAGGAAAAGCTCCATAAACAAAAATCTGTTGTTTGGAAAATGTCCTTAATTTTGGTGGTGTCATAAAGGTTGATCGAATCAGAATTGAGAAATGAAGAGGGAGAGTGTCGAGCGTAAGGCGTTCATTCGACATGTAAATGCATGTAAATCTTAGTATGCTAAGAAATAGTATAGATGCAAGTGGCCCTTTACCAGAGTGGTGAAAATGTGTTGTGCCCTTCCATGACGACGTGGGTTTGAACTTCGTCGGTGACTAATCTAACATCTAACTTACTGGCTCTATCGCTTGACTCAAAAAAGAAAAAGAAATTGTATAGATAATAACACTATGTTTGGATGAAGAAATTTAAGATTACTAAGGAATTTTAAAATGACAGAAATTGAAATGAAGGGATTTTATTATCTAGAATTTGTGAATTTTGTTGTTTGGTTAACTTAAAAGAACAATGGAATTGAAAACGGAATTTGTTAATTTTAAACTCTCAATCATAGAAATTGAGAAATGACACCTATTTACATGGAATTTAAACTTGGAAATTGGAGGCCCCAAATTCCAAGTTTTTTTTCCACGCGGAAATTCTAAATTTCTATGTTATTAATCCAAACAAGGGAATTGATGCATATTAATTTATAAATTCTGACTTTTATCCAAATTCCAAGTTTATTTCCCTCATCCAAACATAGTGTAAGTGAATTTTGTGAGCAATCTTAGGGATGCTCCCTCTACAATCACAAAACATTCATTTTTGGGAGTAGAGACACGCTTCATGCAAAATTACCAAAAGAACCTCTTATCTCTTTTCAGGGTTCAATGCAGTGGATGATTATCTTGGTAGATGGGATCCGTAATTATGCGTGTCATAGTGATATATTTTTCGGTATCCATGTGCTTATATTGTGACACGTGGAGCATCAACTTAAATACCGAGTACTTGGAAGAAAAAAAATCTCTCTCTCACAATTCCAGACATGAAAGGAAATCTAGACAAGATTTTTATTTTTAAACTTTTGTTACGTTTATACGAAGAAAAGTGATTTTCATACCTTTTTTTTTTTCTTTCTTCTTTTTATATAATATCAAAAGAGAATCAGGAAACCGAGTTACATAAACAGGAGAAAATCAGAGTCGAAACATTTGATCTCAAAATTCTATTCTATTCTTTTTTCTTTATTTAGGTAATATTGGCTCATCAAGGATTTTTTGCGGAGATACTTCTCCTTCAAATATCTCGTGTCTTCTCTACAAAAGTTCATATTTATAATTGAAAGTGTTCATATTATATATGACTATAAAAGATCGTATCTAAAAACAAAATCAATTGAACGAAGATCGTTTTTTCCTTGAACTGTACAAAAACAGATAAATAGATTCAGTAAAAGTCTTACGAACCATTTATCTTTTTATTACAACTGATTGACTAAACGTTCTTAGTTTGAATTAATTTTTTGCAGAGATGACTATTACAAAGTGATTTATAATAAAATGTTCTTGTTGTAAGCATTAAGTTATGTGAATAGGCCACAAAGTATTTTGAGAAAGAACTCCTCCTTAGCCTTAATGAGCCAAACTCTTATGTTAATTGAATTATGAATAGAGGACCTAATCATTTTTTCACCATCGTTTGGTTGACAACGAGTGTTTTGTTAATAGATAGTATAGATAATAAGGAAAACTAATGAAAATGTCTTAAAAACTTTGAGTTTTAACGATAAGGACAAAATAAAGGGTAAAGTGAATAGTACCAGGATTGACTTTTTAGTGTAAAAATGTGGTTTTTTGTTAAAGTGAACAGTACCATAAGTTTTTCATTAAAGTTCCCATAATAGTATGAATGTTATTTTTTTATATAAAAAAAAATAGTCTAAAGTCCTGTTGTCAGATACAGTAGCAAACACAGTATAAAATAGTCGGTTGCATGTTTAAATAGTCAATACCATCCAACGCACATGTTAGTTTATCTGACACAAATAGTCATTACAGTTCGATGTACCAAACGATATTTTAGGCAATTTAGCGTATCTAGTCCTCACAATACGGTCCATCTTAAGGGAGAAGTTGGCATAGCTTAGCACCACAATTAGGAGAGCAACTTATATGAAACATGTTCACCTCCACATGGGGTCCCAACCAATAATACATTGTCATGTGAAGAAAAACTTACACTTAGCAATGAATACTATTCTAAAAATCCCCAGCGCTAGGTGGCTGGCGACTGCCCCGATTAATGCCTAGGCGTTTGAAAATTAAGAAATGACGCCTAGACCTGCTGAGGACCTCGCCTAGACCATCAAGGCACCGGTCTAGGTTGCGACTCATTTAGATAGAAAATAGATAACTTTCATTTTGCATTTTATTTTTTTTAATAAATTGTAAGAGACTTGTTGAATTCTTAAATGAACACACATTATATTCTTGTTCTCCATGTTTTCATTATGTTTCAATACTTCATAATATATATGTCATTCTATTTTGTAGTTTATAATGAAACTATATATATATATATATATATATTTAAGTAAAAACAGACATTTATTTACACGAAATATAATTAATTTATTTAAATCCGTCTGATTCGTCTAAGCGCCCACCAAGCCGCTAGATCTAGCCCACCATCCGACTAGCGCCTAACATCTTTTAGAATCTTGACAATAAATTAATGGATACAGGAGGCCACATGGCGGTGAACAAGTTTTACGTAAGTTATTCTCCACAACTATAGGCCTCCAGGGTGCCGCCAAGTGTCATCGTTTCAGCTCTTTATCTCTCGTCTCTTTCCCCAGTTGAAATTGAAATTGAAATTGAAATATAGCAGAACCGCGTTTCAGCGCCACTTAAGAGCAGAAGCTAAAAGACAAAGCAAACGTCAATGGCGTCCACCACAAACTTCCAATCCTCCAACCTTCAAACTTGATACTCTCATACTGTATAGCATACCATACTAGTAGTGCTTGAAGCAGCAGCAGCAAATCATGGACGTTGCCAAGCAATTTAAACGTCTGAAACCCAAACTCGACCGCCAAAACGCCATTAAGAACTTCGACTACGACGCCTCTACCTCCTCCCCTTCCTCATCCTCCTCGCGCGGCCGTCACTCCCCTCTCTATGACCACCAAACCAGTTTCCGCGTAAGAGGCATTGACGGCGAATTCGACCTCATCTGCCGCAGCCTCGGGCTTTCTGGCCCCGAAGACTTCGCCATCCCAATCGCCGCTTGGGAAGCCCAGCGGGCCCGCATTTCCTCCCACGTCACCCCTCGCTCTCGCCTCCACGATCAGAATCATCATCCTCAGTTGCGCGACAGAGCAAACGTTGACGTTTTGGAGAAGAAGTCCGAAGCCAGGGTTATGCAGCTCGACAGTGAATTCAAGGCTTCGAGTTTGGCAGAATTTGGGGGAAATGGAAGAAACGGCGGTGCTGGTGGAGGAATTAAAGGTCTCCGCCCGCCTCCGGTTGTATTGAAATCTTTTTCCCCTCAGGAGGACCACATTGGTGTAAATTCGCTGAATCGCGTTGGCAATGTGAGCTATTCGGATGAAGAGGAGCTTGCAAATGAAGCAAATAGCGAAAGGGAATCGGTAAACGAAGCAAATGACGAGTGTTTGTCATCCAATTCATCTCCATCCAATGACAATAATGATGATCAAAATGCAGATGACAAAGTTGGTTTTGTTGGCATTGTAAGAGTGAACCCGGAGCCAATCCATAGTATTTTTTCGCCGAATGGGAAATTCAGGCGGAGTCTTTCGTCATCGTGGCAAAAAGGTCAGCTTTTGGGAAGTGGTTCTTATGGGACTGTGTATGAAGGCTTCACTGAGTAAGTGATCATCTTCCACATCCATATATCCAAAATGTGTATGAAGGCTAATTTTGTTCCTGTCTTGTTGTTGTTGGTGATTACCGCTATGTTTGAATTAAACCCAATCTGAACACGACTTGTGAATTTTATATTTGGTCCAATGCCTCTTACTGTAAAGACATTACTCTACTGATTTGCAAACTCTAATAAGTTACTTTGAATTTGAGACAAAAAAGAACAAGAAATAACCATAATTCGGTAGGATACTGGGAATTCGTTGAAGAACTTAGCGCTAACGAATAGAAACATAGGACACCAAGACTACCACCACTTTCATAACAAGGGGGACCGCCATTCATGGTTATACGATTCTCATTTCTAATTGTTCAGTTTTTTGTGCTGCAATCCATTTAAGCACTTGTTTCTTTGTAATCTTTTGCATAATGTACCCATAAAACTTTGAGGTAGTCCTAAAAAACTTTATCCCTACCATTTCCAAGTTTTATTTTTCATAGTGTAAGCATTCAATTCTACTTTAGGCATTTCCACTCAAAGCATTTAGAATTTTTCTTAGCAAGAAGTTGTAAAGTTAGAAAAAGGATGGAGAAGGTGAAGTTGGGATTGCATTAAACTGGGGCTATTCTGTTCAACAAAATTAACATGTTGGTCTCACTCTCTCTGTTTATCTCATGCTGCAAATGTTCTTTTGCAGCGATGGATTCTTTTTTGCTGTAAAGGAGGTTTCTCTACTGGATCAAGGGAACCAGGGGAAGCAGTGCGTTATCCAACTTGAACAGGTCGAAAGAAACAGTCTTATTCTGATAGTGTTTTCTTACTCAGTAGATGTTATTGTGTTTTCTGGATTCCTTTACATTCTTTCTTCTAATACAATTATTGTTGTACAGGAGATTTCTCTTTTAAGTCAGTTTGAACATGACAACATAGTTCAATATCTGGGCACAGACAAGGTGTGCTTCTTTCTTTCTTGGTTTGCATTTCTTTGGTTCCTGCCAATTTATTAGAAGTACAACTTTCTACTTATTGGGGGAGATTTATCTTTTCTGTTTGCATTTGATCTTGTTGTTGCAGTTAGTGCATAGGTATTTGTACTTGTATGTGTGTATGTGTGGATGTATGTAAATGTATTTGTAGAACCATAAACGATCAGTTAAAGAAATGCTTCACCAATGCAACTACTCAAGCTGCAATCATAAGATTAAGTAGCTTGCTATATTTCAATGTAATTTAATATATTTATTGAACTCTCCTGATTTGTACACTAATTGTTCATTGTAACATTATTACAGGATGAAACTAAGCTCTATATCTTCCTTGAGCTTGTAACAAAAGGCTCACTTGCAAATCTATATCAGAAGTATCACTTGAGGGATTCTCAAGTCTCTGGGTTTACAAGGCAGATTTTAAGCGGGTTGACATATCTTCATGATCGTAATGTGGTTCACAGGTAATATATTTTGGTTCTGGAATTTTTGTATTGTGATCTTTCTTTCTTTGTCTTTTGTGGTTACACTGAAGGGATTGAACCATTGACCTATACTAATCTTAGTAGACAAAGCTGTGAACAACCAGTAGAACAAAATATAAGGTAGAGTTTGGGAAATGGGTGAGGGTCTTCCGAATTCCAAGGCATTTAGGCAAAATGAAGAAGAAATGGATCACAAAATGTTTGGTAGGAGGAATTAGAAATGCATTACAAAAGACATGATAGGGGAATTTGTAAATGACTAGTTGGAAGGAGTCATTTACAAATCCCTATCACATAACTTTGTAATGCTCATGAGGTGCATTTTCTAATTCCTTTTATCTGAATTAAAATCTCTCCCGTCATGTAATGTGAAACATTTTATATATGTAATTACAGTATAGGCCCATGTGGAGAGAAGATACAACTACGTAAAAAATAACGAACCAAGCAATCCTCATTTAATCTACACTAGTATAATTCCCTTGGACATATTTTTCTGCTTTCTAGACTTATGTGTTCCTTATATTGATATTGCACTTGTAGAAGTTTAATATTTGATTCTAATATCTATATTTACAAGATTATTTTTTCCAGGGATATCAAATGTGCTAATATATTGGTGGATGCAAGTGGATCTGTGAAACTTGCAGACTTTGGGTTAGCCAAGGTAGAATCCCTAGTACTAACCTCTCTCTAACATACATTTCATAGAATTTCTGTTTTTTCGAAATGCAAATCCATGGAATTTCTAATGCTGAATCATGCCACACTGGCCTTCTGTTTTTCTAGGCAACCAAATTTAATGACGTGAAGTCTTGCAAAGGGACTGCTTATTGGATGGCGCCTGAGGTTTGCCTCCTCTCTTTACGATAAATATGTTTGTTGTACACATCAGGTTGATATTTCAACAACCACCTTTAGATAGTAAAACTAGTATGATGCAGAGTAATTCATCTAGTTGTGATTATCCGTGTAGTTAGTGCCAATAACTTGTACTGTTTTACTGTTCGTTTATTTTATGACTAGGCTCTCCCTAATTGAAATTAGGATTTAGCTGTTATTGTCCAGTTACTCTTTGACGTACAAAACTTAATTTTCATTATTTACCTTGCAATAGAAACTGATTTTTTTTTCAGTTCTCATCCATAGTTAAATTTTCAGTTGCAGATATATAATTGGGAATAAGTTGCTCTGAGCATGCTTATCTGTTTCATGGATTTTGAGTTAACCTGTTGACCAGTAAGCTGTAAAATTGTAGGTTGTTAATCTAAGGAATCGTGGCTATGGGCTTGCAGCTGACATATGGAGCCTTGGATGCGCTGTGTTAGAGATGTTAACCCGCCGGCCTCCATACTCTCACCTGGAAGGCGTATGTTCAACATTTCTGCTCATATAATGCTAATCTTTTACCTTTTCTTTAGGATAAGAAATGCATAACAATATGCCCGCATTACATTTTGACCTAGATCATTGGATGTAGGAGCCAACCTCATGCCACACATCCCCCACCGTGAGATTTTACCCGGATCATCCTACTTGTACTCGGCCTTTGTGCTACCTATTAGCAATATGTATTTACTCCTCTATGTACCTAGATTCCTTAATCAAGAGTCATGGACCTATGTTTACCCCTTACAAAACCTGAACCCCGCGATTTCTTCTCAGACATCAGTGACGGTTAGGGTAACCGTAGTATTCTTAATCAATTTGGACTGTCCCCTGCAGAGTCATTTAGGAATCGGAAAAAAAATCATGTTCTTGTTTGTGTTGATTGGCAGATGCAAGCATTATTTCAGATTGGCAAGGGTGAACCTCCTCCAGTTCCTGATTCGTTATCAAGCGATGCACAAGATTTCATTTTGAAATGTTTACAAGTTAACCCTAATAGTCGACCTACTGCGGCTCAGCTACTGAACCATCCATTTGTGAAAAGGCCACTCCACGCATCCTCTGTCCCAGCTTCTCCTCATTGCAGCAGTTTTCGTTTATGAATGCTTTGGTCAACCAACCTCAGTGATATAGTAAGGTAATATAGAGGAACTGGTACCGCAATTTACTTCCCTTCGTACGTGCTTAGCAATTGAATCTATATACGCTGTCAAGCCATGTTAGAGCATTAGCTTCCACGAACGTGGTTTGGGGAAGGGGATATGCTTCCAATATTTTCGCAAAGATGCGAATGGCTTGCGAATCAAAGAAAGCACCTCTTGGTCCTTTTGTGTGAATCTACAATATTAGGGACTTGACGGACCAGAGAAGCTCGTTCAAGGAGATGAACTGTGCATAGCCTTCTATCCGCCGCCCGATTATTCATTGAACTAGTTGGTCCTGGTACGGCAAAACTGACCCCGAATGCTTGAAAAGGATGTATGCTAGTCGACAAGTTTGCGAGCAATATCACGGGTACTTGTACATTACTTAGAGGGCAAGTTGTTTTACAAAGCTACCTTGTTCCTGGGGGGGGGAATTAATTGTAATTGGAACAAAACATGATAAAGCACATGTTGTAGATTATTGACTTGCTGTAAATAATTTTTGTGATAACCTCCTGGTGGGTACAACTCAATTGAATATGAGGCTCGGTGGATCTGCATCAAGCCCGTTTGATAACCTAATCCACCGAGCACGTTTGATAACCATTATGTTTTAGTTTTCTTGTTAGAAATAGAGGGGACAAGATCTAAACAAGACCCAAAACTCGAAGCTCATACCATAGAATTCATCTGCAATTCTCACAGTATATCATCTGATTAGTAGAACTAATGAAAATAATAACAAAAAAAGATTTCCGATTCGCTAAAATATATGGTTACATAAAATGACATAAACTTTGTACATAGTATAAATACGGCTCCCATACAATACTCAGTTTAGAAACTCTTCACTCTAAGAAACTTGGGATACCATCTGATTAGTAGAACTAATCAAAACAGTAACAAACAAAAATCAAAAGATATAAATTAAGATGGCAGTTAATTACCCATCAGATGAAACAACGGCACTTTCAGCATGATAGTTTAAAACCGGTAAGCAGCAGGACGGTGAATCAAGTATGAAAGCCTATTGGAGTGCTGTTTCTGATTGCTGGTTTGCACCGTACAGAAAACCAAATTGTGATTCCAAGCAACTTTTGTGAGTGTCTGATACAGCAACAGCTGTTTCTGAGACATCTCTCTTCATTTCAAAAATCTTAGACTGCACATATTCTTTGTACTTCGAGACTGAGTCAGCTACTGCCATGAGTTCATAAGCGCACTTTTGGGTTTCTTCTTCAGTTTGCTTGATTGCATCCTGCAGTTTCAGTTTGGAGGTCTGCAAGAAAAATGAGATTTGTTATGATATCAAATTAACAAAATCCTAGTTAAGGATTTTCGTATGGCATAACAATTTGGTGACCATAACAAGTTTAAGAAAAAACCAATTTCTTGAAGTTAATTATTCAAGAAATAAGTTAAAGAAAAACCTTCAGAATCTCGTCTGCTTCTCTTTCCACAGTATTCAAGTTATGAGTCTCCCTTTGAACATCTTCCATCAAGTTTCTAGCTTCAGCTGCACATCTAGAAGTGTATTCTTGTGTCTCTTTCTTCAACAAGTTCAGTTGAGCTTCAACCTAACGGGTAAAATATACACAAGCAAAAGATGAAGTCAAAACAAAATCCTTGTAAAATTGTATTTCTGTCCCAAAGTTCAAACCATATTGGAGCAATAACCATAAGATGCTTCAAAAGTAAGGGTGGTTTCCAAGAGTCCCACCACAGGATCAATATTTGGAAACGGACCTCCCTATCCTCTACAAGGTAAATACGAACTTACATGATAGGATCAATAACCTTTACAGTCGATAATTTACTTTGTTATCAGAGTTCATTATGTTAATAACAAAGTTTCAAAACATACCTAAGACTTTACTGCATGAAGGTCTTATGCATTTCTAGAAGAGACGAAAGAAATTTGGTGCTCAAAAACTTATGGGGGTAAGGACCAAATCAGTAAAACCAGAAAGCAGCATCAAGGCCTGTGTACAAAATCCAATGGTTTATGCCATGACTAGAACACCAGAGCTCTCCAAAACTAATATGCTCCCTCAGGCTGCATTTATTTTGCCTGCCACTGTTGAAACTTCTGAAACCAGATTGGTTTCCTTAAGCGGTTCATGTTTTTCTGGGTCTTTCTCCAAACAAGAAGTATAATAGGTTTGCCGTCATCCAAAAGCACCCTTTATGTGGTTTGTGTGAAGCGCAGTTCACTATTTTCCAGACCTTTTTTATAGATCCATCCACAAGATTAAAACCATAAGGTTGGCTACATGAATATTTTATCATTACATTGTCTACAGCCAGGTTCTCATCCTTCATTTTTCTCACTTTGCCTCTTCAAACTGATCAAACAACTCTGATGAATCCGACGCCCTAGATTCTACCAAGAAAAAGTTAAAAAGTAGGCAAACAAATATATGTTCCGCAGCAACAGGTACATGCCAAGAGGCGTAAATGACAACATGATTCTGAGATGGCCGGAGATGAAATGTTCCAGAAAGGAAAGCTCAAGACTAAACATATAGGGCCTTAAGAGGCCAATGCCAACAAAGTTACCCTTTATTTCTAGGAAAGATACTCTCGGGTAGGTAGTTTGCAATTCTCTTACAGTAAAGCAGTGATCACTTATTTGGGGATTACAATTCAAAATCCTAGTTTAGCATATGATGTGACATTGTCAGTTATCACTGAACCTTTGTAACCTTCTCAGACACTTTTGAGCACTCCAACCACTTTAAGCAACAAGTAGAACTTGGATATACACTCAATCCAAACAAAACAAAACAAAACAAGAAAAAACATACCTTAAATTCCCAAATCCATCCCCTCTCCCATTCATAATTCTAATAAGAACACTGTTCACAGCCCATATATTGTCACTAGTTATATTTGCGCTTAGTCCCACAATACTTGTCTTTCACAGTTCAAAGTTTCAAACCATAAAGCTCCAACATGCTTCCTAACCTAGCAACATTTATCCATTAAATCCAACCATTCTAATAATATGCACTTATGGAGACAAATATTTCTTTATAGTTGCTGCAACGTATAACTTTGAATCCAAAATGCAGATGAACTAAGAAAAATGTCAGTGCATGGGAAACATCAAACCCTACCCATGATTATAAAAACCCAAACACACTTTCTTACAAAACTGGAATGAGCTCAATGTAGTAAAGCAAAGAATCATTCAAATAAAATTAGCATTTGAAAGCTACATGTTTTTGTTACAGTGTCCTAAAGATTTTAACATTTGAATTAATTTTGGAATAATTTATTGAGCAGTAGAAGAATTGTTTGTGGGAACGATAAAAAGGACTCATCATCAACACCAAATAGAATGGACTACGCGGTTTTGTGACAACAATAACCAGACCAACAAAGGAGACCTCTACATATGCACACCAAATGAAATAACTCATTCCCTTCCTATGCACAACAAAAAAAAGTGGCTTATTTTTTATCCACTTACTTCGTCGATACGAGATTGAAGCGTCGCTATATAATTGCGTTTGCCCTCAATCTGAGCAGAAAGTTCACTTGACTGTTTCTGAAGGGATATCAACTCTTCCAGTTTATCCACAGAGCTTTTCTTTATATCGTCTAAGTAGGAGTCAAGTGAAGGCTTTAATGTTGATTTGTAGTCAATCCCCATAACCTCAGCTGGTGTTGATCCCTTAGCATTCAATCCATACTGAAATCCATTACCAAGTTTCAACCTGCTACAACGAAAAATAGGGAGAAATTGCATACAAAAGATTATTAAATTTTGTCGAACCTTGTAACACTGTCAACCGTCATAAGCCAGCAAACAATTAAAACAAATAAAAACAAGTAGGCAAACGACTTCAAACAAATCACTAGCCTTAATTGGCTCGATGCCAAATTGGATCAACACTATCGAAGTCAATGATATGCAACCCAAAACAATCACACACAAAAATTACATATCTTTAGCAAGGGGCAAGAAAAAAAAATCACATGAAAAGGAGACAAACCTCCTCATAGCCTGGTTGCAGTCCATGGCCACAGCCTCAAGGTCCTTAAACTTATGGTTAAGCATGGTATCAAGTTCCCAAGCCTTCTCCTCCCACGCATTCCTCTCGAGCTCGGCTTCCCCAATATCCCTCTCCACTGCCTGCAATTCCCTCTTCATTCTATCCACATCCCTGGCATTGAAGGTCTGCAATTCCACCCTATTCTTCAACTCCGCATTCTCCTGGCAAATCCTCTTATTATCCACCACTTTGGCCTCCAATTCCTTCTCTCTCCCCTCCATCACCGCCTCCAAATTTGCGATACTCTTCTCCAGATTCCCTATGATTTCATTGAACTTGACCACATCCCCCTCCAACAAACCCCTCTCCTTCTCCAGCGCCTCCCTCCTGGAGGGCTCCGACCGCATCATCTCCACCCTTCCCTGCAGCTCCGTGGCGGTTGCCTCCAATACCCTAACATTCTCCTCCGCATTCTCTTTCTCCCTATCCAACTTGTCCAAGAAATCTCGGTCCAAGGCCTCCACGGCGTCATCGTCCCCGTGTATATAATGCAAGTAACTCTCCAGGGCGTACTCAGACATGGCATTGTTCTCGACGAAGGCCCGGGAATCGGCGGCGAGATGGTCGGTGTAGAGCACAATCTGGAAGACCCAATGGATGACGGCGAGCAGAGTGGGCCACTGGTGGGCGTTGACGGTGGGGTTTCGGAGCATGGCCTTGTTGGGCTTGAAGGGGCATTTCAGGAATTTGAGGAGGAGGGGGAGGTCGTCCTCCAGCTTGGGGGAAGGGTAGTCGAGGCGGGCGAGGAGGAATTTTAGGGTTTCGGTGATTTCCCTGGCGGAGGGGATCGGAAATTTGAGGGAGAATTGGAGGGAGTGGGAGGACAGGTAGGAGTTGATGGCGGATACGGTGGACTGCTGGAAGGAGCGGTCTTTGTACAGGTCGAGGGCGGTGGTGGTGGGACCCATGCCCACCGAGGAAGGGCGGCTGCTTGCGAAGCTGGCATCGGAGTCCCGTTGGTGGCGGAAGTGGTCCAGCGGCGTCGCCGGTGGTGGGCGTGGGTTGAACGACTCCCTGACTCGCCCACGGCTTGTGCCTCTCATCTTTCCTCCCTTCTTTTGGCGTTTCAATTTTCAGACTGTTTTTCCCGCTCCTGCAAGTAGTAGTGGCAGCGACTAGCGAAAGATCCCCACTCTCCGGACCATGCGATCCGAGCCGTCCACTCCACACTAACACTTGGGTGAACAACCTTGGAGATATCCTTGCTCCTTGTATGGCTTCAAGGGAGCGACTCCTTATCACTTTAATTTTATTTATTCATATTGGATGAAATTATTGTTTGTGTTTTTTGGGGTTTCAAAGGTGTTATTAGGGGTGGGCAATAAAAATAAATAAAAAAAAAAGACAAAACCGACCAAACCGCACTGACGATTTAGGGCTTGTTTGGTATTGATGTGCTTTGAAAAAAAACTGATTCTGCTGTGCTGTGAGAATAAGCTGCTGTGAAATAAAGCATCAGAGTGTTTTGTAAACTTTTTTGTAAAAGTGCTTTTGAAAAAAAAAACAGTATTATAGTGTTTGGTAAACTTTTATGTAAAACATATGTGAAAAAAGCCGGTTTTTCAAAGCTGGGTTTTGCAGCTTCTTGTTTTTGGCTTTTTTTCACCCAAAACTGTGAAAAAAAGTTGAAGCTGAATGTTTACCAAACACAAAAATAGCTCTCAGCTTTTTTTTATACCAGCTTTTTTCAGAATCACCTCAGTACCAAACCAGGCCTTAGTTTGGTTTGGTTTTTTTTTTTTTTTTTGTTGAGAGTAAACCGAACCGCACCGACTAAGGTTGGTTTGACGAGCGGTTCTTATAATTCTTGGACATCAAGTTAACCGAACCAATCCGTGTGTTTGCTTTTATTTGTTTTAATCATAATATACATACCATGTACCCACTACAACAAAACAAAACGTGGTAGTTTTGCGAACTCTTGTGCAAAGCTTATGCTTCTATGTTTACATAATTACATGGGTAGATTGTTATAGTGTAGGAAGTGCTGGGAAAGTTACTAGAGGCTTGGAAGTATGGAATTTTTGGAACTTTTTGATCTTTTGGAGCTTTTGGGACTTTAATTCTTAATTATCTATATGTAATGCTTTCTCCAGTATAACTTTTGAACTTTAAAAATGTCTGAATGTAATATTTAAGTATCTATATGTATTTCCTTCTTCGGCAGATCTTTTGAACGTTGGAACTTTTGGATTGTAATATTTTGAAAAATTGGAGCTTTGATGAATTTCTTTTTTGTAACTTTAAGAATGTTTGAATGTTAAACTTTGAATTTAACTAGTGATCACACAAACCGAAATAAGATAATTTACAACGGCTCAACGAAATAAGACAATGGGTTAATGTCCTCAATGTCCTCTACTAGCCATCACTTTTCTCGAACATTTCAAATCACATTTCACAAACATTTCAAACATGCAAGTCAAATCAAATTTCATAAAAGTAGAAATTTTTATGAAATTTCAATCATGCATTTCAAATCGCATTTCACTTGAGGTGCTTTTAGAAGTTAAAAATATTTTCTCACCGACATACAATACGAAACAAGGAATTCAGAATAATATAGATGGATTCAAGGCTACTCAAATGACATACAATACGAAACAAGGAACCATACCTCTCACTGAAACCCCAGCAAAAGCCAATTTCAGACCACTCAACGGAACCGATCAGAATCCTAGAAACATAATTTACAACGGCTCAACGAAATAAGACAATGGGTTAATGTCCTCTACTAGCCATCACTTTCTCAAACATTTCAAATCGCATTTCCCAAACATTTCGAATATGCAAGTCAAATCAAATTTCATAAAGGTATAAATTTTTATGAAATTTCAATCATGCATTTTCAATTCACATTCACTTGAGGTGCTTTTAAAATTCAAAGTTTTTTTACTTATTTTATTTTGTTAAGATTTTAGATATTTCAAAAACGCTTCCAGAAGATCTTATAATTTAACTACTATAGTTAGATGCACATTGTCTCCTAAGGTTGATAGCCATGCGAAATTGACAAATTGTCTCATAGGGCCGATAGCCACGTGAAATTGACAAATTGTGAATCTTAGCCAACAGGATCCTCTCTAGATCTTTTTGGTGAGAATCCTGAGAATTCGTAAATTATGTCCATTCATTATATATCGTACGATCAGTTTTTATCAGGTACTGTTCATATTTAATTTTAAATAAAAATATTTAAAATAATTTTTGACTACATAATATACGATGAATGGATATGATTCACTAGTTCGACGATAATCCGGATTCGAATCTTAGAACGTGGACACATATTTACAGTACAGCACGACGGCACGTGACAACGTGACTGACAGCGTTAAACCAATGAAACTGAGCGTGCTCGACAGCCGCCCAAGCAGCGCGTGGATTCAAAATCAAATCACCTGCCCCCACGTCTCCGATCACACATCAGAGGAGAGAGAAAGAGAGCGAGGAGAGAGATATATATAGAGAGAGAGAGAGAGAGAGAGAGAGAGAGGAGAATACAATACAGTTTTCACAGAGAGTAGCGTAGAAATGACTCGAAATCGACGAAAAGCTTGGAGCTTTCTCTCTCCTCGTTTCTCTCTCTAAAAATGAAAGAAACATCGCCACAAAGAAAAGCTTTTGTGATTTCATTTCGCTCCCTCCCGCCCCCGCCCATCACTCATTCGCTTGGCTCTGAGCCTCGGCCTCGATTCCTCCGCCTCCTCTGAAACCCTAATTTCCCTTCTCCCCCAAATCCAAATTACAAATTGCTCCGACTCTGACCGCCTTTGAAGTTTCAACAATCGCAGTAGTAGTGCATATACCTATATCTGGTGCGATTGCGATACTTTTTCAATTTATCTTATCAGATGTGTTTCTCTTCCTCCTTCATTTCTCGAGCTTGAGAGTCTGTTTGGTTGCCGAGAAATGAAAGGAAAATCAATAAGTTATGTGGTTTTTCTCTCTCTTCTGTTTTCATTTTCTTTTACTTTTCCAATTAAAAATTGGAAATTTTGAATTTTGAAAGCTGGGTTATCCTTTGCTTGCAAAATTGAGCAACCAAAAGTCCACAACTTTCATTTTTAACCAAAATTAGAGATTTTTCACTTTCACTTTTATGATTTTATCTTTGGCTTTTTACAAAAGATTCTAATTTTAACTAAATTTGAATATTAATTAATATATTTGTGGATCTCTCTCATATGGATAAGGGGTGAGGTTCCATGTGCTTGGCTTCATGCTTTTGATTGTAATTTGATTAATATATTAACTCCCTTAAACACGTTGTCTGTATACATCTCTGACTTGTTTCTGTTTCTCTTGTGATTGTTATCTCAGACGCAACTAACTTATCTCGGATCCAGAATTGCTCTGACCGCCTCTCAGGTGAGGCTTTCTGGTTTTCAGTTTCAATTACCAAAGATTATATCTTTAGCTGGAATGAAATGTATGTGTTTCTGGGTATAATTGGCTTGATTGCGTTGAGTCAAGATTCAAGCAGTTTCTGGCTTTGCCCAACATTTTAATCTCTACTAATCACGTAGTTTTCGGGGATTTCTATTTACTTCATTAGTTCAATCATTCAAGATTCGTACTAGTGTATATGCAATTGTGTGTCTTTTTTCTTGAAGAATCAATTGAGCACTGGCTGTTTTGACCCCTTCAATATCAATGATCTGAGAGTTGATCTCGAGGTACTTTGTTCTTTATTCATTGGGTTTGATAGTTGATCTAAAAATTCAAGGCTTTTCGTCATTTTTTAGAATTCAATTGTCACAATTCATTTTGCAACTGTATTTAGGAAAACCCAATTTAAATTATTTCGTCCCATTGCTTTTAGTTCTGTAGTCCTTTGAATATAGACCACAAGTAGTGATCTAGGACTGGTGTTCAGAAGAATGTAGGATGATTTTGGACCTTGCTTGCAATGGCTTTTAAGATTAGCAAATTTTATGGGCTTCTGAAATTTTCTTTGTTTTTTTTAAAGCATTAACTGTGGGATCTGTCTGCTATATGGATTTCTGGTCTTGCTAGATTGCAGAATTCTGCATTAAGTTGAGCAGCGTAGTAGAGTATAACTATTTGAGTCAGGAGGCTACCGTCCTTAACCAGAAGATTTTGAAATTTGTCAAGCAAGGATGCATATGTTTTATTTCATGATTGGAACAACTGTTCTGGATGGTCTAGATGGCCCTAAATCATTGCTGTCACATCTCTTGAACTATATGAAGGCACATGTCCCCTGAATGTAGTCAGGTAAAGACAGAAGAGGGCACTTATTTCTCTTCCTTTTTGGTTTTTTGTCCTATTTGAACGTATTAGGCATGGTCAGCCCTCTTCCCTTGTGAATTGATATGCCTGTGCTTCACCTTGCAAATCGATATGCATCCGTATTTGGAATTGCAATCTTGGAGGAAATTGCATGTATGCATTTCTGGTTTAAAGAGTGATGTCTTAAGATTCTCCCACTTGGTGTTGGATGTGTTGCATGCTATGAGGACAGGGGATTCTCTTTCTTCTTTTACTATTTAAAAAATAATAATTTTACCGGACTTTTTTTTTTTCCTTCCCTTTTTTCCCCTTTTTGATAACCATGGATAAGAGTTTAAGTTGCAAAGTTTGTCAACACTCCTTTTTGTGTGTGTGCTTTTTGGCCGCTTGTGAGGAGTTTTTATGAGATGACGTGATCTGAAAAATTGGTGATTGAAAGGCGCACTATGGATTCTTTTCGAGTTCAAGGTTCTGATATATTTTTATTCTTTTGAGACTTTGACATTGAAGCACAGGATTGGCATCTGCAGTAATAGGGTGAACTTTAAAGTTCCATGTACGTATATCTGGACAATCATGGTTCTGGTATAAATTTTGCAATATCATTTGCAGGTAAATCATAGAAATGGCAAAAGGTAGCCGGGGACGACGCAGAATTGCTTCCCGACGAAACAGAGCAACTCCATACCCATTGCAGAACAATCAAGATCTATTGGAGGATCTGTGCCCGAGGAAATGCAGAGACTTGGAAAAAAAAGACTGGGAGGATGCAACATGTTCTGTGTGCATGGAGTATCCTCACAATGCTGTCCTTCTCCTTTGTTCTTCTCATGACAAAGGTTGCCGTCCCTACATGTGTGGAACTAGTTTCCGGCATTCCAACTGTCTTGGCCAGTACAAGAAAGCTTATACTAAAATGGGGTCATCTGATCATGGACAACCATTTCTTGGCTCCAACAACAATCCAACTGCGGTACCAGATGCTGGATGGCCAGTACAGAGGTGTGAAGTTACAGAGCTTGCATGCCCCCTCTGTAGGGGCCAGGTGAAGGGCTGGACTGTTCTTGAACCAGCACGAGATTATCTAAATACAAAAAGGAGAAGCTGCATGCAAGAAAATTGCTCATTTGTCGGAAATTACAAGGAGCTTAGGAGGCATGTGAAGGAAGAACACCCCTCCGCGCGGCCACGAGAAGTGGATCCAGACCTCGAACAGAAATGGAGAAGTCTTGAACATGAGCGTGAAACGAACGATCTGATGAGCACAATCCAGTCTACCATGCCAGGGGCAATGGTTTTTGGAGATTATGTAATAGAAAGAAATAATTATGGTTTGGATACAGACGAAGAGGATGGTGGCTTTGATGCAGATGCTCCAGAAAGAAATGGGGGGTTCGGGCTGGGATTCGATGGCAATCTGGTGAACGTCTTTTTCCTATTACATGCATTTGGGCCATCAGGCACTGACCTGACAAGACGTCTACGGCAGCCAGAGAGGGCCTTCCACCACTCAGCGGACGGCAGTGCTGCTGGCATCAGGCACACAACTCCCATTGGAGGTTTAGATTCATCTGATCCAGATGAAGAGAATGAAAGTGATGGTGATGACGACGGTGGTGGTATGTCGTTGGTGAGCCGCCTTCGGCGTCATGGGAGGGTGTTGTTGGGACGTTCTGGGAGGAGAGATGCGCGTAGAGAAGGAAATAGTGATGAAAGATAAGTAGGAACACTTGTTTAGACACAAATTTTAGGAGTGATTGCACAAAAACAAATAAAAGGAAGTCAGGATTTTAACTTTCTCGCATTTGCATTGGATTTATTTCTCATTTGAAAGGCTTGGGGCCTTTTCCCTCTGTTGTGTAACATATTTTCAACATGTAATTTTACCTTATTCCTTCCTCAATGTATGAATGTAATTTTACCTTTCACCTTTTACCTTCCTCAATGTATGAATAAACATTTTTATTCTTTCATTTCCACTCTAATTAATCTGGTTACGCTTGTTGTTTGCAATTTGATTTACTTAGTCATTTAAAAAAGGGTTAGGATCAGGGTACGTTCATTATTACATTTTGTAGACACTGTAATGTATTTCAATGATTCAACCGTCATATCTTTTAGATTTTTCCTTAAAGATCATGTCTACCAATAATCTTGTAAAATTCGACTTATCTGGATGACGACGACGATTTTGAGGGCCGACAAAAAATTGGTGTGCCGACGCCCCGATCTCAAATTCGACTTATATGGATGAAGTCGGAATCAGAGGACTGCAGACAAATACACTCCGTTATCAAAATCGCGAAGGTTTCCATTCAACAAAGTGGAAATAGGAAAAAATTTCTCAGCTAAACAGAAGAAAGGAAAATCATGTACAGATTTGTCATTTCTCTACCAGCGTTCTAATAGTTCAACAGCACGGCAACTGCCGCTAAAACGAAAAACTATGTCCGAATTCCAGCATTTCTGAACTGTGCTATAAATGGCGCAAAAAAAGAGGCCAAAATACATGGAATCAAAGGAAATTAGTGCGTATTGACATGTATACTAGACAACATGTTTGTTGATTCTTGTTAGAACACACACCTTAAGTTTCCAGCCTATAACTGGTTGCTAAAATCGGACTTGAAACTTAAAGCCCGCGGCATTGATGAACTTGGAGAGCATGCCATTTTCCACATGATATGGTGCTACAAATCTTTTCTCCTTATGCCCGTAGGAACACCATAACATACTGGTGATGCTCCAATCAAGAAAGGAAGACTGCAAGCTTCACGAGCTTGACTTGCGAATGATCCAATCTTCGGCCTATGATCACAAGAAATCGTCATTGGATCACTTTCACAAGCTTCAGGCAATTTCTTCCTCGAGACTTTCTTCTTGGCAATACCTTGACGGTCCGTAATGCTCAATGCCTCAAATTCTTCTGCTACTTTGCATTGGGCGCAACCCTCAGAGGAACTCGATCTTTCTTTTAGCCAACCATCAAGCATGGCCTTTGCAAATCGGTTGATGTCCTTGTCCGTCACTTCCCATAAATTTCCAATAATGACAGGAGAACCAGCCAGCAGATAAGATAGTGCGGGACCGTGTGGAACATAACAACCATTCAGTGTCAGAGAACCACTACTACATCCCATCAAAAGAGTAGCAGCACAATTTTCCAGACTCTGAATCTGATGCATGGGAATATAGTTCACCCCTGTACCACAAGACATACAGACAAATGTTCGGTTTGATATTTTAAAAACTTTTTATGCCAAATATAAAAAAACCAGAATAATAAGTTAAGCCAGAATAATAAGTATACTTATAATCAAATAATCAAATTAAACGTAACACTTCCATGGCCAATATATATAAATGTAAATAGTAAAGTATAATATAATCAAACGTACCACTTCCATGGCCGATATATATAAAGAGGTCATGGCTTTTCAAGGCTTCTGCCAATTCTTCAGCTGGGGGTGCACATCCAGCCTTCCCCTGTGCAGGGTATTAAAATGAAAGGTTACGGAAACATATAGATTTGTGTTTATATGTATATAGATAAAATATGCCACATCCTCATGCATCTAATTCAGACTCTGGTGAGGAATGTTTCAGAATTCCCCAATTATAGAACACAGACGTCTGTGCGATAGTTGGAAAGAGAAAAAACAGAAACCAGGATATTACCTCCAAATTCTGATCTCTGAACCACTTCTCAAATTCAATTTGTGTGATACCTAGATCACCGCCTGGGTTCAGGAGATAAAATGCATCCAATGGATCAATCAAAGGGAATGAAGCCTTCTGACAGAAGGCATGCGATAAGCCCCCTGGTTTCTTAGTACTACTCGCAACTTTATCTTGATGGTAATTCTTCTCCAGCGTTGCAAAGATGCTCCCAATAGAAGGCATGCGATAAGCCTCCTGGTTTCTTAGTATTGGTATATTCTCCCAAGGAAGCATCTGTTAATCATCATTTAATCAGCTTATTTAAATGATGATAGGTGTATTGGAGAAATGGAAAGGTATCAGGTGTTATACAGAAAAGTGTATGCTGCTAATTGCCTATTTAGCAAAAAGAAAACCAAGAAAGTTCTCTTGAATTTCGTATACTGCCTTGTGCAAAAAAGAAAGGATAAAAAAAACAAGCTATTTTGTCTTGAATTGACCTTGGATTACAAAAACGCGAATAATCAACTAAGAGCAGTTTCATGAGATAACACAATCACTATATGCTCCACACATACAATGATCCAGCACAAACTTTCAAGAGACAAAAAATAGCTTAGGGGTTGCCCAGGGCTAACCTTTGTAATCCTAGCATGACTACCAAGTTAACGACAATTGGACCAAAATGGTTGATGACCATCTAGAGTTATGTAGGAAATCGAGGGAAAGACTAGGATAATCATAATATATAATGAACTATATTGATCAAAATGGTTGACAACTCTTTTTATACTAAGTAATTTCTTGGTATTCTGACACCCCTTTATTTCATTATAGAAAACTACAGAATTTGTTGACCATCCATGCTTTGCTCAATTTAGAAGATAATATTCAGAGAAGAAAAACATTTGGCTCATAACTTTGCAAGAAACCTCTCTAAATAAGTAGAAAACAGAGAAACCAAGCACATACCTGCACCTCGAAGTCCAGCACTAGAATGATGGGCTCTCTATTTACAGTATCTAGCCCTTCAAGCTCATTCACTGCTCCCTGTATTAGTTGGAAAGCCAACTCAGATAGTTTCTGATAACCATTAGATTCATTAGGTGACGCCAACCACTTATTTTCCTCGGAACATCCAGCTTTACCAATATAGCAACCTTTCTTGAAACAAAGCTGTGAAACATATGCGCCTCCACCTTCAAAGGCATATTTGGAACCCCCAAGAATGACTCTCAGAAGACTCTCATCTATGTCCATTTTGCACTTAGATTTCAAATCCCGCGCCAGCTTCTTATGTACCAAGTCCAGCTGCTTGCAGTTTGACGATTCTCCCAGAAGCACATATTTCCAAGGACCAAACCATAAATCTTCTAAGTTCCTGGTGCATGAAGACATAACACCATGAGCGCCAAGTGATAGTTCTCCAAATTGAAAACTGATGTCTAATGTTAAAACATTAAACAAAGTACAGAATTTCGTTTTCATAAAAATTCTACTGCCATTAACAGAATATATAGATTGAAAACCCAAATCTAAACTCATTATCTCAACAAAATCCAATAAAAATAAAATAGGTTGGTGGACATTCACGAGTCGCACAATTAAGCCCATGAAAGTTTGCATACAAAGAGAGGAAAGAGAACCTACTTCAACAATTTACAGAGGCGACGATCAAGCTTATTTCTCCACATCCACCATAACGCCCTATTCTCTTTTGTATCTTCTTCTTCTTCGATTGAAGATGACAAATAACTCTCCTCCAATATCATTCTAAATTCTGGAGCTACCCTGTCAACCACAGTGGAACCCCATGGGCAGCACCAACGCTTTCCAACCTTTCCGTCAGAAACACTAACAGAACCAGAACTTGTATCATCGGAGGAATCTCCTGAGGAAATTTAACATAAACATATTACTGCAAATTGTTAATCAGTGCAAGACATGCTATGAACTTCTGAATTCATGCCTACCTACATTAAAAAATTACCTTCTAATACTGAATCCACAGGTAGAAGCATAACGAAAGGTTGACTCTTCAAGTTCAAGCGTGATACAAGAATCCATGCATGAACACAAGTATGAAAGGACAACAGCTCCTGTAGGAAACTAGCATAAGGGCTTCCGAGCAAACTTATACAGATAATTGTTGTGCAAGGAAGGCCGGCAAAAAACAGTGTTACAAATCCTTCAAGTTCTTGAATAGACTCAGGTGCAAGCCTGCATCAGATACAAACAAATCGTGTTAGAATGGTTCAATGACAGACACCACCAATTTTGTAACGTGACAAACACAACCTGAGTAAATTCTTTTTTTCTGATCCCAAACAAGTTGAGCCAGGAACATGTGAACCCTGAAAATAAGGATTTTTAACAACATTAACTTATTAGTATGTGTTAAATAAAGGAATTAAACGTTGGGTTTGCTATGCAAATACAACAATCTGGAATGCTAATTAGCAGAACACAATATGAAGATTAGAGAGCCTTTAAAGCAAATTCCAACATGCATTCACAGCAGTAGGGAGGTAATGTCCAAATGATGGTTTATTTCAATACTAAACAAGATATCCAAGTGGTGACAAAACTTGTTCATAATTACCCAAGAACAGAACGATGAGCATGCAACCAGAAAATATACCATTTGCATTTATCTTGGGAGCTAAGACATTCAAGTAATTGATATAAGCCCCCAAGTTTAAAATCTCTCATATAGATTTATTAGTATGTATGTAGCTTGATTATTGCTTACATAGATATACTAAATAAACAGAATCAAAGTGTGTAAACATACCTCAGTGTTTACAAGGTGCTGAACATTACATATCCCAGATATATTTGTGAAAAATTGGCAACTAAGATGAGTGCCAAGTGAAGCTTGATGGAAATAAGAAGCCCAATGGTTTTCGCGGAGAGTTTTAGAAGAAGATGACAAAGAAAAAAGATCACTTGAGGTGGAAAGCACAAATATAGCGGCAAGCAATCTGGAAACCTGTTTAGCACCAAAAGTCAATCATCTTGAATAATGACAACATTATGGAAACCAAATAAAAGCAAAACGACGAAAAATATAGGAAGACACTTGGATTTGTAATAGAAGAAACTCAAATCCATAACATCCAAATTAAATGCGGTTATTATTTAAGTTTTACACAGATAAGGAACTAAACCCAAGAACTAAAACTCTAAACAAAATAAGTCTGCTACCATTACAACGCCGTGATCATCCACCCGTATTCAAATTTTAACAAAACAAAACAACACTAGTGAACTTAAATGATGTGGCAGTGACAATAAAAAACAATTTGAGCTCTTCTGTCATGTTTACAGAATCCAATAAATACAACTGAACTTACTCATAAAGCCATAGGAAATATTTTAAATGAAGGAAAGCATACCACAAGATCCTCTTAAATCTATATATTCTGTAACAAACACAGTATAGTATGAACCTAGGACAGATCAATCTTTCAAAGGCTCCATAGCATTCCTCTACAAACCGTCGACCAACTTTTTGGACTGCATGACTCAATGCAGTAATACAATCCCATCATAAAATGGACCTCCCTTTTAAAAAACATGGAACGCAATGGATTGCAAGTTCATAATAATTCCTGTAGAAATTATGGTTAACAGGATGTTCCAGATTACTTTTTAGGCATTTGAGTCACCATCCACCATTTGTAAATAGACTACATGCAGGACCAGAGGTTTGAATTCAAAGCCAAAAAAACTCAACTGACCAAAATGCAAAGAAGCCACAGTTCAGGCTAAAGTTACTTAAGGCACTAAATGTTACAGAAGCAGCCAAGAAATTGTCTTCCTATTCAATACATAAACATCCCCAACTATGTTAGACTATGCAATCCAATTTGACAAGAGCTGACCCTGTAACATTAAAATAAAACCAGGGTTACTTTCCGCCCAGTACGACAATGTTGCAACATGCCTTTCAAAAGAAGCTAGCTTTACTTGAGGTTAAAAAAAATGATTTCTTTTTTCTTTTGGAAAAAAAGGAGTCACGAAACAAAAGAGATATAGTAGTTCATAAAGACAAAGGCTCAGGATTTGCTCCTTACTATCATAGTGTGATGTATGCACTTAACATCAGAATAAAGTCCATTAACAACTCACAAACACATGGAGTATGATATATCAATGAAAACACTACAGCCAATGCAATGAAAGGACTATGAAAGAATATAAATAGAAATCAAAATAAAAGAAAAAAGAAAGGTAGATTTGACCTTCTGGAAAAGTACAGGAACGTCGCGGCAGAGAACAAAAGCTAGCATCAACCAAGACACTAGTTTTGGTAGCTGAATATGAGGCAGATCAGAGCACATACTCCTGGTGAAAGAAAATCAAGAGAGAAAAACAATTAGCACTATTACAAATCTGAACAATGCACTCATGTTAACTTTGCATCTGTCATTAGGTATTTGCCTTGGAATTGAAAATTCTTCTTAGGTCTTTACATTGGCATCCATTTGTTAGTTAAAGCCAATATTCAACTGTAAAGGCAAAAAAAAATTCAAAGCTAGCTTTTAGGACAATTTTCCAGTGCTAAAGCATCATATAAGAAACAAACAATATGCTCAACACGATTGCTCTTTTGCTAAATTATCAATCGTTTACAGATATCACTGTAGCACAAAGTGAATTTAGACAAATGATACTAATTCTGGAAAACCTAAAATTCTTATTAGACGAACATATACACATGGCTTTGTTTCAAATAGCATTTGGGCCAGTTAAGAGAAGCAACCAAACAAGTTTTGTTCTTCAATTCGGCAAAATTAGGATGCCATCCTTAGCCACCCTGATTCTTTAAGTAAAATTTATACCCTTTCAAAGCTACTGGGACAAATTTTCAGCTGGCGACTCGGGATTTTCTATTACTTTTTTAGAAAAGGGCTTTTGTGTTCCAAAGATGCCTTTCTTCTCCTAGTAAAACTGAAATGTGACTGTTTAGCTCCAAACTTAAAGCAACGGATTATCATTCCAAATTATTAACTCCTTTCAAATTTTAGAGAGAGGGAGAGAAAAAAACTTGCATGAAATTCTCTCTCACTGTCTCTGAAAAGGTTTTCTTGCAGGTCAAGGGCACTTCCAGCAGATTTATTTTCTCTGAAAGTGACACAATTTCAATTTTTAAACTTTTTCGACATTGTTTGCTGCAATTGCATGTACCCATAAGAGCATGGGTAAACTGTATAAATCCATTGCAGCTTATCCCAAAAAGAAAAAAAAAATTGAAGGCATTACTCATCTCTTTTATACTAAGAAGGAAGTGGCCGATGATACTCCTGATTCTAAATTAAGGCATTTTTACGCAATAAGCATGCATAGACATACATAAGAACTTACTATTAAGATTACCTGGTTTCCTTGGAACAGTAACTCTTCAAAGACAACCAACTTATGTTCAACAGTACTTCTGCCCGTTCAACACAGAACACATCCCCGGGGATCTCCTTTCCCATTAAATCAAGCAAGGAAGTCAATGGAACAGTTGAGGTAATAGGACAAAATGGGTTTCGGCTGACCAAGACTGATACAGTTTGCACTATAATTTCATGTGTCTCATGAATTTGACCACGACTCTCCAAGCATTTTCCTGAAAAATGCTAAATTTAATCAATAAATATTTTATGGCAACAAAAAAGTTTTAAAGCAAAACACATAACAAAGTTCCATGTCCATTGGATCTCATGCTTTAGCCATAACTTGCAAAACAAAATGCAAGAACACAACTATGTATGGAAATCATGACACGTTTGGCAATTCAAAAGCAAAAAACTATAGTGCTAAGAAAATTGTTAATAATACTAATGATAGCATTAAATATGATAGGACAATTTTATGCAGATCAATCCACTCTTAAAAGTCTCTGAACGCACTCTTAAAACGCACACAATAAGCATTGTCCATCCTTTTTTTAATAAGCATGACCACCACCATCAACACCTCGGCCCACACTACTCGTGCTGGCACCATGCTCAGCCTCATCAGCGCTGGCCTTACCGAAGGGCAACACACATGAGCCGGCAGTGGTGAAATGAGGCAAGAGCCATGACTTGAATCTCTATCAAATTTTTAAATAATTTTCCTTTCGGGTAAAATAGTAACAAAATTTTCATTAAAAGATGGGTGAAATGAGAAATTATTACAGTGCAAACAGAAGTTCATTCAATAGACAATGCATCAACTTTATGAACATGCATGCAGATATAGAAAGTAAGAGATTATAACGTAGAGCTGCCCCCTACCTAATCCTGTGAGAAGCCTGAGTGATAAACGCCGGCGGACAAACTCCCATTTTAAATGTACCAAGTCTTTCACTAACCCAGATTCCATAACTTCCATAGGAAGACACTGCCAACACCTCATTTGGTTGCAAATGCAAGTTACATTGCACCCAAAAGCAACCTCACAGCTTTTTAAATCCAATAGAAATTCCCTCTTGCTAAAAGTATCAGGGCTATCACACTCACTTTTTCCTTGCAGATGTTTTGAAGGACCAAGTTGGACGATGCCATTTCCACTTATGCTTTGGTTCTGAGAAGATTGATATCTAGACCGAGTTACCCTCAAATTGTGCTCAGGTACTGAAACCTGATTCTTCACGACCAGTTTTGGTGCATTTTTGGTCTTTTTACATTTTTTAGCATCCATCTTGCTTTTCAGGCCCTCCTTAGTGGTTTTTCTATTATCATGCTGTTTTTCTTCAGAAACAGTATATATACTGCTAGCACAATATCCAATGTCTTTAAGACTAGCTTTTCCAGGCATTGTCCATTCGACACACTCTTCTTCTGGACAACTAACAGAATTTTTCCACTCAGAAAGATTTAGTATGGCAATGGCTGATTTGTACAGGTTTTCAGCATGCGACAACTTATCTGACGATGTACTTCTTGTATTTTCAAAAATGCTTTGATATAAATCGCCAAGATTCTGATTAACAGTTGCTTCCAGCAACAATCTGCATTTCATGCAAGAGAGATCTGTGCTGCAAGCCCCAAAATATTGCTTGGCACTTTGCAGTTCCTTTTCCGCCAAATCCCAAAGTTGCTGCTTATGGTAAAGCTTTCCTAAAGACACTCACAATTTAACAGTGAATTAGCAAGTTATTACAATCCGCTTCTTTTGAAACCAGGGGCGAATGAAGAAATAATTGTGAGACAACGGACAAGAAATAAGAGAGTTGTTGTTATACCCAAGACAGTAGAAAAAACAATTGTAAATAGTGGCAAGCTCTGTGAGCAGGAAAAAGCTTTTCCAAATTGTAAAAAACCTTCGGCCTCAGCTCCTTTACCAATTATTTCGAGGATAACCCCTACCTGTAGGTTATATGGGAGATCCAAATTCAAATCCAATCTTAGTAAAAGATAGGTCCAGACTTGAACTTTGACAAGATTGACAGAAAGAGGAAGAAAAACCTGAAGAGTGCTCTCAAGATAACATTGAAGTGCATTCCATGGACTCAGATAATAGCTTTCCAGGTCACATGAACTAGTATCAAAAAGCCAAACTTCACTAGCAACTGATCTTTGCATATGCATATCATGAATGCTATATGTTAACTCCTGACAGATACCCCCTTCATTGTACTTTTTGGGCTGTCGCTCAGAAGAGAACATAAATTTCCCTCCAAATAGTTTAGCACGTAAGTTGTGAGCTTCTTTTGCATATGAGAGAGCCTACAGAGTATTAAGAAATATGAATACAAAATCACCATGCAGGAATCCCCTTGTTTAAACCATGAAAGCATCTCAATATCTAGTAATTAACAGTGCAAAATACTTTGTTAGCATTTAATAAACCAAAAAAAATCAAGTTAAATAAACCAATGCAGACTACCTCAATTAACCGTCCATTTGAAACAAGTCTTTCCGATAAATCATAGTAGAGATATCCAGCTATGTAAGCAGACCAAGTCGATACAGGAGCCTATAAGAAGAGTACCAAAATGTATTTATTTTGTGTCATTAAGGCATAAGAGTTCATGATGGCAACTTGAGAGAAACTGACCTGTGATATAAGTTCAAAAGCAGCTTCCTTAACTTCATCAATTGTGATATCTGATCGAAACAAGCTTTGATGATTCCATGGGCCCCGAGAAAAGTTTGGAAACAGAAATGAGAAACTATGTTGGAACACTAATAGTAATGGTGTGGAATCTTTTAGAGAATCTATCCAAAAAGCATTAGACTTTGAAAGTTCACCACAATGATCTGATAAGTTCATAATGAATGTCTCATTTACAGGTGAGGCACAAAGGGCATGGCTAATCCTCCTACATTCCCAAAATCTGGCCACGCACTTCTCTAATGGGACATTCCTCCATTTAAATAATCTAATCATAAGCTTATGTATATCATTGTGAAAGTCCATGCAACCCTGAATATAATGAAAAAACAAAAGCATTGTCATTGTTAAGAATAAAATCATGTCCTAAAGAAATAATATTTTCAGGTGGATCCTACAGCACCAACAACCTCAAAGGACAAACCTTGGCGGATAACAAATCAATGACATTGTAAAGTAGCAACATAGTATTTTCAGACAACATGGAGCACTTGTCAGCCGGAGAGCAATTATCAGGAGTAGAAATGCCCAACCATAGATTAATGGCAGCACTGATATCTTCAAGCACTCGCTGCTCATGAGTCATAACAAACACAAATCAAATAGCTGGAAATGTTGTAAATTCAATGACACTTAAGCATATAAAGCTTTTTAGCAGTAATTACTCAATCTTAGGAAATAACTTTCGTGATTTAGCACCTTTGAGTTGGGTTCAGCTTCCTGGGTAGAAAGTGCACGTAAGCAATATGCCACAGCTAATTGATGGCAAGGAGAAATTTCATGGGTACAGGTTTCATCATACATCTCACTCTGATACAGTAGCATATTCATGTCAGCCAGAAACCCAAAAATCAAAGGGTTACCCGCTAAAGGCGAGTCATTAAGATTCGGAAAAACAACAAAAAATAAACTAAAATCTAAATTGACTTACAAGTAAACATATTGCATCCGATAAACACTGAATACAGTCCTTCAGACCTTTGCTTCCAGAAAGCCTTAATGCCCTTCCCTTTTTCAACAAAATTCTTGATTTTTGTAACCAACTATTTGGTGTGACATACACATCTTTCAGCATGAAATCTATAATTTTCATTTGCATTTTCTGACAAAACTTAGGGTTCACAGCAGTCATTCCCTCATAAGCAAGAAGTTCCTGATATTTCAAGATAGAAATGTAGACGTGAGAAAAGTTAGTACAAGTGCGACCTAAAGTCTAGGGATATATATTTAATGAACTCCAACTGAAAAGAAATACAAAATGTTCTAACCTGTTCCAAAACGATTTCGTTTATCTTCTTTGGGACTTTCTTATAAGACAATAACAAACTGTATAAGGTTGGAGCATCATCTTCAACATTCACATCCTTGTAACGTTTACATTCCATCTAGATATGGCATAATAAAAGTAAGATACCAGATACAGCATATTAAGTGAACACAATACATAATTATAAGATGATTAGAATGAGATTTTGTGTTGACATTTGATGATTAGAAGATGTTAAGAAAACACAATACGAAAAGTAAAGGAAATTCCAGATGATACCTTAACCCACTGCTTCACCACAGCCATAGGACCTGGCAGCCTCCCAAACAAGTTTGCAGCAATGGACCAATTTTCAAGGCTCTCTAATAAAGTTCTTTTCGCATCATAACTCTGCAATTCATTAAGAACGTCCAAAAGAAAAGCACTTCTCGTACAGCACTCATTATAGAAATCTAAAATGGCATCTTCTGACAGATCAACCTCGGACGCCTTTTGTTTGTGTACAAACATCTCACAAAGACGTATAACACGAGTCCATGATGCCTTACAACATAAGTTCAATGCCTGTGATGCCTGCAGAGGTACTTTACAAAGTCAAGCAAAAGAAAGGCCTCAACAAGGAATTCTTAAGTACAAAAATGCTTTTGGTATAAAGTGGTTTTATCTTTTCATAGGAAACTAGATTTCATTAAAAGAAAAGAGAAATTATAGTAGACGACATATACACTAAGCTTAAATAATTAAAAACCTGCCTCCACCAATAAACGATCCACATACAACTACAAAATCCAACAGCAATTCACAGAACAATCAAACAGCTACATCCCTATCCAATAAGATTGAAAAAGAGTATCTATCCTGTACAAAGTGACAACATGAACAAAAAGAAACATTAAAAAACAACAGAAAATTTCCTTGAATTTGGTTAAATTAGGTCAGGAGTGAAACATATTTAAACAGAGCAAGAGCCTGGATTGTCTATAAGGGTCATGGCTAACTTCTAAAGATAAAAGGTTCAGTTAATAAGAAATAAAGCAGTGCCTTGTCTGGAACTCTATCCAGTTCAAATGAAAGTACAGATGCACATATTCATCTAGAAGCTTAAAATATAGCACAAAGCGATCCTATTCTTAAGGTCTACGGCATCTTGTATGGGTATTAAATCCATCTAGCATCGAACTTTCAAAAAGGGTATAGAGAAAAATTGCCCACTTTTCGTTATTACCTTATCAACTGCTTTTGAGTTATACCAAAGTGGCTACACTATATCATCTCCTTTAAGAACCACTCATTTTTTAAGTTATTCAGTCTGACTGTATAACATGCCAAACCGTCTGACAAGATATCGTTTTCCCTTTTTCAGCCACAATGTGTGTTATGTACCCACACACACAAATATATACATGACATTGTTTTATTTGAGGGCCTTTTCATCCTTGCAAAAAATGAACTTTGGTTGGAGAACTAAAGATAAACGTTTTGGATCTATCAAACTACAATGAGGAGTGGGGACAACAAAGCGTCCCTCAAATGGTCTTATTTGAGGGATATACATATGTGAAACACATTGGACAGGGAGCAGTTTAATACATTGACAACAGAGCAAACATCTTTAGATACTTGAGGTAAAACATTTGCATGACAATACTGCTATGGTGCTACCCAAATCGAGCAGTGTAATATATGTATCTAACTCTAAAGGATTATCATGGCTCTTTACACATATAAACAACTACAGAGGTGCCCCTCAAATATTCGATAGTATTTAAATATTAAGCCCAGAGTTCCAGCATTTCTGCATATAGACAACATAAATAAATGTGTCAATTTCCAGATATATTCTTTTTCTTGATACATTGTGTGTTTGGATAAAGAAATTGAGAGAAAAAAAAATACAGAGAAGTTCTTTCATTTGAACACTAAAATTTGGAGCGGAATGGAGACAAAAGATGAGAGGTTTGCAAAGAAAATGAAATTTGTGTTGTGCTTGATTTTTGAAAAAAATATCCTGAATTAAACATTTCTTTCTGTCTTTCTTCTACCTATCCAAACAAGAATAAGAGAAAGTAAATACCCCCTCTTCCCTCTCGAATCTACTACCTATAAATTTTAATAACTAAACGCAATGTAAACGAAAAAAAATACCAAATCTATCTAATATAGACCTCAAACCAAGCCTTGGGAATCATCTTTGGAACTTAAAACAAAATAGTTCTGATGAAATGTAGAGCAAACTAAATTACTAAAGCTAATTGTATAAAATGGTTATTAAGAGAAAAAGAAACTTCAAACAAGATATGGTTCAATGTTTAGAATGGATGCATGGCAAGAATTTATTCAAGCCATAAAAGCACTTACAGAGCCAAGTACAATAAATATAACAACATTACTTCAGACTGAAAATGATGCTTCTCATACTACACCATATGCCATCCAGTCATAAATATTCATTCTGTAAAAGAATACCTCTTTTAGCTCCTTGTTCCGGTACAAATGTACCCCGGTATTGTACAGAGAGACATATAGATGCTTTAGACCATGAGGTTGAATCCAAGCACTGGTGATGACATTTTCAAGTATTTGTACACTCTTCTGAAATAAGAAAAAGGCAAGCCAATTACCTAGTTTGCGCTGATGACCCGAAAATATTAAAAAAAAATTGCATTTATTATATTTATTAACGACGAAAAACAATGAAAAAACTTATTTTTTAAACACATATCGAATTAATAGTAATGAAAATAAAGATTGTGCTGTACAAGAGTCATAAGAAATAAACATTTCACTAATGAGAAAACAAATAACTGGGACCATTTCAGCATTATATCATAAGAATGACAACCTGAATGTTCAGCTTTGTTATGATGGAGAGGGTAAAAGCAGCCAGAGCAACATCAAGGGTGCTGTTTCCATCAAATCCATCTCTATCCACCTCATATGTACATCTGTACCTAGGCACAAGCATATGTCAGATAAATCTTGCAACATCAACTGACTATAATCCTGTAAGACAGTAGTTAGGGAAAAGACTGAAGAAATTGTGGATTAATAAGACCAAGCAACTTCAGTCACGTGTTCATAGAACTCAAAGAAACGAAACACTGAACCTTATTGTTGACTCACATTTTAAGAGAAAGAAAAACGTCACAAAACTGATGGAATGCACCCTGGATATGGCACACTTCAGTAGAAACAGAAGCAGCTTCATTATTAGTAATAATCTGTTTCCTTCCTGAATTTACAAACTCTGTAAGCGGCTGGCATAAGAATTTCAATGCATTAAAATAAGACAGAAGATAGTTCTTTCTATCCTTCTGCATTTGATTCAATGAGTCCCCACTGTCCGAACTCAATTGCGAATTGGATAACAAAGAGTCGTCATTGCAGCCAATTTGGAAATAACTTCTCAATGAACCAAGCAAACCGGACAAGCAATTCACTGTGTCCCCATCATCAAGCAAAACTCTAATTGCACCTTCAAAGGATTGAAAATGACCAACTTTTGACTTCATACTACGATCAACAAAGTGCAATCCAGTGGCATAAACCCTCAGAATTAACTGAAAAGGTGTTCCAGCCTGCACAAAAAGGTAGTATTTTAATTACAACATACAAATGCAAACACTGCCAATGAGTGCCAGTTTAGTGAAATTTATATGAGCAAACTACATAAATAAGATACCTGATGGAAATCACCTGCTAACTTATTTAAATGAGATCCAATAATACCGCAAAGGTTTGTGTTTGTAGTTTGACATTTTTTGGCACAATAAGCAATAAGTTCAACAAACTCTTTTCCTGTATTTTCCACTTCAGCCTGCCAAAGTTTACAGAAATGCAATCACTCTGACTAATTCAAGTTATAAATCCGTAAGTAATTATCTCCAAACAGTTCATATGCAGATAGCACCACCTCCAAAAGTAAAGAAATTGTATATAAAGTTCAAGGCAACACTTGTTTATGAGGTACAATTCAAATAAATAAAAAGTTGCCATCAAGATGTAACTCAGTAAAAAGGGAAAGTACTAAAAGTCTACGCATATGAATTGGTAATCAACTGTATGTTGCAGCATAATTCTCATAAGGAAGACAATAAAAAGTACTTAGTCCAAAGAAAATTGATGAAAATGTATAATAAACAAGTGGAAAATCTAGCTTAAGTTCTCCTCCACTCAAGAACTTTAGTTAGAGACCCTGTCATATAATTTCTTCACCAAAATTAAGGTCCAAAGAGAGCATGTTGTGTTCATATATTAAGGGATAGTAACAAATTAAAACATACATTGCTTGAGACTTTTAGTATACTAAAAATATGAAATAATTCAGATTAAATACCACATAGACTAGTCCAAGGTTTTACAAGGGTGGTGCTATCCAACACTCCCTTTTACCTTTCCCACTCCTCTCAATTTCCGGCCGTCAAATTGAATGAATTGAAGAGGATCAAAGGGCAGAAATTAACAGAGGGTGTGTGGAAAGTAAAAAAGGGTGTATGGATGGCACCACCCTTTTACAAAGGACCTATATGCTACTAATTAGAATGATTTTTTAATTAGGATATTCTCATGTACGTTCACTTCTACCGAAAATTTGATACTTGTTTATTTTAAGGAAAACTAATGAAAAGGGCTTGAAAACTTTGAGTTTTAACGATAAGGACAAAATAAAGGGTAAAATGAATAGTATCAGGATTGACTTTTTAGTGTAAAAATGTGGTTTTTCGTTAAAGTGATCAGTACCGAGAGCTTTTTGTTAAAGTTCCCTTTATTTTATGATCAAATAACAATTTTTTTAATAAATATTAACTAAACTGTTACATTATTTGCAGAAACAACAATTAATATAAAAGTCAATTCAGTTAGACATATAATATTCTTTTCTCTATTTTTTTGTCAAAGAGTCAAATAATATTTGTGGTCTTCAATAATCACTGTGATATTTTTCCCTTTTCATTTTCCTCAGATAAAAGTGAAGCGGAAAACCTGCCCTAAATTAATTGTCTAACTATACCATTGTAATGCGATTGTTGACCCAAAAGAATAATACAATTAAGAAAACAATTATGATGTGTCTTTAAAAAAACAAAGGCAATCAAATCGGAGGTCTAAATCATACCAAGTAGATACAACGAAAAAAAAAATGTAACAAATAAAAAATCTGCATGATCTGATGTCTAATTCCCAAGCCATCATACATTTTCAAAAGGGCCAAAGTACTTTGAACCCAGAAGATATGGAAACCTTTCTTTAGCTTAGTTATTATATGGTATCCCAAAGTTCAAGAATACAAATAAAAGCATGTGATCATATTTCTGCCATTTAGTTGAAATATAGGTCAAAATGTCTAATACAAACTGGCTCAGCCTTCAAGCGAATATCTGGAAACTAAACATTGACATGGGCACTGACAATTTATGAGCATAGACATCTTGGTCAAATCACATTCCTCAATCCTAAAATACACATTTAAAACCATCTGCATTACCTTACATTCATGGACAAGGGAGTCCAACAAGCAAAATAAGATGCGAGTGACTGTGAATGTATCCTCTTGAAACAAGAATAAAGATGAACATATCGTACGGGCAAACTGTATGAACAAAAGAAAAAGACTGATTAGATACGTGCATCAAATTTTTTATACAATCCTTACTATAGAATCAAACATAGGCTACCTTGAACACTGTGTCTTTCATTGGCGACTTAGCATACTCGGTCATGGTTACAATGCAGAACTTTTGCACAAGATCCCCATTGAACACTGATAGCTCCCCAACTAAAAATTGAGTACACCTACTCAGATAGGCAACCAGATTCCTGTGCAACTTCTCACATGTGCTTGCATCTAATACCCTAAGACATTTCATATCAGGTACACCAATCAGTAAACTACTTATCATTGCTGTAAAATCACAAATAATGTTAAGTGCTCAAAATGCCAGTGAAACTGTGCCTGCTTCAGATAAGTTCAGGGTTCTGCTTTTCAAGTTGAAACATTTGATCAAAAATACTAACAGCAATACTCTACGGAAAGCGAAAATCGGATGATTCACTCACCGGAACCACGGCATGACCTCCTCAGCCAAACAAAGCACCCGCTCAAACACCTCACTGTCCTTACTCTGACTCATGGCCGCACATTTCACAAGCGTCACCACAATTTCACCCACCAAAGACCCAAAATCTTTATCTCCGCCCCCCTTCTCCACATCCGGCACAAATCTCCGACCCGATTTCACCGATTTCTTCGACCCACATTCAATCGCCTTAAGGCTCTCCAAAACCCTAAACCCCTCACTTTCAGCATCCTTGTACCGCCCACATGCCACGAGGCAACTCACCATCCTCACTCTCGGGTAGTGAAACGAGTGCGGCGAAGCGGACAACACAGAGGACACGGCGGCCAGGCAGTCGAGGCAGAGCCGGTAAATATCGAAGAGTTCGAGGGCAAATTTGTCATCTAACTTTGAGGGGTCGGCGAGGCGTTTGGGGAGAAGGGATAGCGTGCGGTTGAGGAAGGGGAGGAATTTCTTGGCGAGCGAGCGGAGGAGGGTTTGGTGGTCTTGGGATTTGGTTGGTTTTTTGGTTTTTTTGGGGTTCTGGAGTTCGGTGAACGGCTGAAGATAGGCGGCGACGAGGGGATGAAGGCCGGCGGAGTTGGCGGCTTCAAGTTTTGAAATGATGGCGGTCTCCTCCATGGCCGGTGGAGAAAGAGAGTGAAATGTCTGGTTTTTTCTGTCCTAGGGGCCTAGGGCGCGCCAAGACATCCCCTTTCGAGCTCATTTAAAAAAAAAAAAAAAATTGAGGTGTAATTCACCTTATTTTTTTAAATATTAGAAAATTTGAGCTGTAATTCCTAATTTACTTTTTCAAGTTTCGCCAAAATCGATTTACTACATGTATTTATTTATTTATAAGTTTTATATATAAAGTTCAATTTTTTTGTCACTTTTATACTTGCGTTAATCTAGTCTTCTGTTAACTAATGATGTGGCAATATCTTGGCCCACTAATTCTCAAGTATCGTGAAATTCGCACTTTTCTACCTTTAGTTATTTTCGTCTCACTTTCATACATAAAATTACGTTTTGATTCCAAATCTATATTTCCATTAGTCGACATCAGAAGCTCCATTAAAGCGTGACATTGCATTTGGCTGGACGATGTAGAAACATAGTACTGTAGGCCCTGCAATGTGTACAAGATGGTTCAAGTAGATTTTGAAATAAGTTCCCGCCAAATTAAAAAATTTCAAAAACACAAAGAGTAATATGTTGTCAGGCTACCACGTATATAGAACCCCAATTTTTGCAAAAGTTTGACTTTTTTATTTTTTTTATTGTTACTTTGCAAAAAAAAAAAAAAAAGTTTTTCCGCATGGAGCCATAATGTCATGTTTTTGCAGTCATCATGACATCTAAGAGCAGCTCCACCTCATTGGGGTAGGCCGGCTCAAAGCCTAAAAAATAGGTCAGCCTGCACAAAAAATGGTCCAGCCGAGCCTAATAGGTTGGCACCCAGCCCAAACCAATCCATAGCTTGGCCCAAAACGTGCAGAGCAATGTGTTGGACTGTGTGAGGTCACGCTGGCGTCAGCATGACATCACACCCCCACTACATTTTTTTTTGCATCAGGCTCGTGCGCGTTCTAGACCAAAAAAAAACGGTGGGGCCCGCCATTGCAGCACACTAATTGTACTGGGTGAGTGGCCATGCGGCTCATTATAGGCCGTTGAATTTTCAATTGCTAGTTTTCTGGACCGCTAGATTTCCACCTTACACCACATTTCAATATTTTCAACACTTCAACCAAAACTTTCATATACTTTTTGGTGGAAAAAATGGTTACGTGGAAAATCTTATCGGAAATCTATCCACAAAATAGTACTTTCGGATAATGACACGTGACGTGAAAAAATTGGTTAAAAATCCTATCCGAAATTAAAACTAAATTTATTTTTTATTTTATAAAAAAATTAATAATATTTTAAATAAGCTAGGTGCCAACGCATTTTTTAGAAGTGGAGATGCATTTGACCAATCACTGTTCATTGAATGGAGCATGGGACACACAATTTCTCAAGGCCCAAAGAATAGATTATTAAAGTTTATGACCCATCAAAACCGGGCCTAACCGACCCGCCATCAACTGGCAAATTAAAACCCTAGAAACAAAGAACGATAAAACCCCTTTGCCGCTCGTCGGGGTTTCTGCAGTCGCTGGGAGCAAAAAGCAGAGAGCTAACCAGAAGCCGCCCACTTCCTATCCTTCACTATGCCTAAGTCTAAGCGCGATCGACAAGGTCCGCCGTCCACTCCTTTCTGTTTGGTTGCTGAGAAAACTTGCGGAAAACCAAGAAATTCCAATCTTTTTATTCGTTTTAATATTAACGCATATATATAAATATATTTATGTTTCGAACTGTCAGCTGAAATCTCTGTAAATTAGGTTGTTTATCATGAATTAAGAGATTGTTTTCTTTTGTGTTACATATAATTGGTTTTGGGTTTGAATTGTTGAATTCTTTTTCTATTTTTTTTAAATATTATGTTTGTGTGGTTTAAATTGGAAGCTAAAATTAAATTGGTTTGAATTTTGTTTCATATTATTTTCCTTTGTTAAGGGTTTTTAGTTTGATGATAACAAAAATTTAACATGTAGAAAATGAAAATTTTGATAGTTATTGAAATTTTGCATATGATGAAAGTTTTAATATTTTTTTAAAAGTAAAATCTCGCAAACATTGGGCGATTGGTCTTATGGATTGGAGAATGGTATGAATAATATTATGGTACGTTTCGTGATTGATTTGAGTTTATGGTTGCAGTTACGTTATCCAAGACAAAGAAGAAGGGAAGGGAACATAAAGAAACAATAGTAAATACGATACGGCAGGCAGCGGAAGATTACAATTCTGCTTATGTCTTCTCTTTTGAGAACATGCGGAATCACAAATTCAAGGAGTTCAGAGATCAGCTCAAATCAAACAGCAGGCAAGTTCATTTTCAAGATGCTCCATTGGTTTTAGTGGTAACCGGTAACTCATTATGTATGCCGTGAAATTTAGAGAAAACAAACTCGCACGCTGATGTTTAGTACCCAAAAAAAAAAAAAAAAAAAAAACAATAACTCCAGTTGACAGTGCAGTTTTAGGCTCATAATTGGTTGACTACGCAGAATACTTTCAATCAATGTTTCAACTCTTTTTAATTTGATTGCATCCTAAACATGGAGAGTATCGGTCATCTATAGTTTGTTTTGCAATATAAGCTAAAGAGAGGAGAGACTTTGCAGATAAAAATGGAGAAGATAAATTCAACTTTTTTTGTGCTTTGATTGGTTGTCCTAGGAAGAAATTAATTGTATTTTTTCATCGGTGGGGGTCCTCTGTAATCTTAAACGATGCAAGACTTTCAAGTTATTTTTCCCATCTCTCAACTTTCAAAGAAAATTAAAATGTGGGCCAAGAAAAATTTGATGCTTCTTATGGCTTTGGGGATGGAAACTTTTTTAAGGCGTGAGAAGGCATCTTTTACAAAACCCAGGCAGCCTTTTCAAAATCAAACTTTAAAGCCTTAAAATGATTTAAGATCACTTTCCTGTGGACAACCAACCACAATTGAAAGCGAGTTGTTGGCCGAGATTGATCTTTGAACTAGAAAAAGTTAGCTTTGAGAGAATAAATCCTGTATTGGAGTAAACTAACTGTGCTCATAATATGGTTATGTCATCTTGTACATGTAAGTATGTAACTGTTTTGTGGAAAGATAAGTTTCTTAGTCATGGATTCTACAATTTGGGCAAGTGTATCATGAGGGATTTCATTGTTGTTCTCAGGTTTTTCCTTGGCTCAAACAAAGTCATGCAAATTGCCTTAGGTCGGTCTGAATCTGATGAGATTAGACCAGGCCTCCACAAAGTTTCTAAGGTACTCCTTTATTTGCACCCAAGATTTCTACTGTCTGTTTTTTTTAAGGTGAAATTATTGTCTTATACCTTTTGTTTATTTTTCTTAGGTTCTGCATGGAGATGCTGGTCTATGTTTTACCAATTTGCCCAAGGAAGAGGTTGAAAGGTAAAAGTACACATTTACTCATGTTTACAAGCTTGGGAAATGTATGGAGTTTTGGATTATCTACTTATATAGGTGATGGGCGATATGAAGCTTTATAACTCAGTTCATAGAACTTCACAATATTGTACCTTACTGACATATAAGGGAGTCTATGATGGTCAATTATATGAGATCCATGCCTGCAGTGATTTTACTGAATGTGGATTACAAAACACATACGTCTTGATCTACATTATTAATACTCTATTAACGCACCTTACCCCTGGAAAAATAGTTGAAATAAAAAGAATATAGTACAGTTTGAAGGAAGAAACTAAAGTTTGCTAATAGTTGAGATGTTCAACAATATAAATACTCTATTAACGCATCTTATCACTGGTTAATCGAATGTTTCTAGTGAAGAGCTTTGGTGCTTACATTATTTTGCCACATATAATTGTTCTGATCTTGTAGTTGTAGGGTACCTCGAGAGTTTTATCCAAATATGTGCTCATTTTCTTTTGAAGTTTCAAAGTTTGAAAATATCCTTTCTTCCAAGTACCTTCTACTTGTTTGATTTTTTATATGTTTTCAAATCCTCTTTTTTTTTGCAGGTTATTCAATGAATATGAGGAGCATGACTTCGCAAGGACAGGAAGCGTTTCGACGGAAAAGGTTCTTGAGATTTTTTTTTGTGTGTAGTTAGTGTTATATTGTGAAGTTATAGTTGAAACACTAGACTTATCTTCTGGGTTATATTTTTTGGTTTAGCTGTTAGCTTTCAACTATTCCTACCATTGACTCGTGAATCTTCTTTCATGTATTAGGTGGAGCTTGAGGAGGGTCCTTTGGAGCAATTCAGTCATGAGATGGAGCCCTTTCTTAGAAAACAAGGGATGCCCGTCCGATTAAACAAAGGTACCTATTTGCTTTCTTGGTTTGCCAGTCTCTGCACATGTAAGAGAAGACAATGTAAACCATTTTGAGTCTACTCATACTTGCAGGTGTTATAGAGCTTGTTTCAGACTTCCTTGTCTGTGATGAAGGAAAGCCTTTGTCACCTGAGTCAGCTCGGATACTGGTTCGTTTCATGCTCGTCTTTTTACTTAGTTTGTATTTCAAGTACATGGAATATCAATTTTTTTGTGTGTGGTCCATTACCAGTCCCAACGAGTTTTTATGCATGACGGTTGCCCTCAATTTCTCCTATTATGAAATTTGTTGAAACAAATTAGTAATGATAATAGTACGTGTGTGACCTAATTTACGTATTTTGTACGCAGCGTTTGTTGGGAACCAAGATGGCTAGTTTCCGACTTCACTTGATATGCAGATGGAGCCCTGGTGATTTTGAACAATATGCTCCAGGACCAGATGATTCAGGTATCGAATCCTCGTAAACGCTAATACGAGATCCATTGGCATTTGAATACAACACGACGGGTTGTGGGGAATTATGATGTCTGTACTATTAAGAAATACAATGGCACTTGCAGGCCCTCGGCCATTTTTGAGTTCGCTTTGGTTTTTGGTCGTTGTCTGTAACCTCTGCACTATTAGCTTTTAATCCATATGTTTTGACCTGCAGCTGTATGCTCTAGTTTTGCTGTAGACCATTTAGCATTTATAAGAAATATTGCCATTTCTGCAAAATCCCAAATTACAAGTACTCATTAGAGTCTTATTAGTGGGCACAGATTTCCTAGTTCTTACGAGTTTAACGGTGTTGATATTCACACCCCTTTCTATTTTCCGCAAACCCCTCTTAATTTACGGTATGAATTGAAGAATATCAAATGACATAAATTAACAAGAGATGTGTGGGAAATAAAAACGGATGTGTGAACCATCCTATTTTGTTCTTGTGTTAGTAGATCAGTCAAATGCGTTTTTGATTACTTGGTTTAGATCATTAAATGTTACGAGTATTTGACGTCCTAGATTCGCAGGACCAAATAAAAGCAATAATCTAGGTCATCCAATGCTCGCAACATTTGATGCTAACATAGAAGAATTAGTTTACTTGAGTGCCTAAAAAGGCTGTATGGGACTAGTGTGTATTAAACAGAAGAATCCTGCCGTAAAGGTTGTCTATTGAGCCAGCCCAATCGTTTGTGACTAATAAAGCATTTTGGGGTTGATCCTACCTACTACATACAAAAAGTCTCCAAGAAATAACTTGCCAAATTGGACTCGTGACAACTTGCACATCTTACACAAACAGTCCACAAACAAGCCACAAAAATCAAATTCACACGACCGCTGGACCGCTCAAGTTGCTTTGAGACAACTGATTGAGCATCTGCAACGGAGAGATGCAAACCTGAGATGTAAAAACACATTCGCATCTCCGGGAGATGCGAATGTGGAACCATGAATGAAGAGAGACCAACAAAAGAGCACGACGGAGATGAATCGACATGGCATGTACGGTCACCTATGAGGGGTGGATCGGGTACTATATTGTACCCGTACGGTACGATCATATAGAGCACATAAGATTAAGATGAATAGAACAAAGTATGAAGAGATGAACCTCTTTCTAAAATCAGCATTCATGCCTTCATGAGAAAAAGCATAAATGAGAAAAGAAACATGGTTTCTTGATTCTGACACAAACCCTTGTTTACAATGCAGCCGACTCCGCCTTCTTTTTATCCTCCAAAAGCTTTAGCTCCTTACGCCAACCTTCCAGTTTCGTCAGCTTGTCCAACCGTTCTGACTTAACATCTTGCTGATTAGTTTTCTGCTGTTGAGCTTCTGCAAGTCGAATCTGCAAAGGTGAACCATAACGTAAGAGAAAACGCACTGCATGGTTTTTCAAATCATGTCACATTTTTGCGGATCCTGGACGTTTCTGCACCAAATTGTAGACTTGCACCGGAGGGAAAACTGAATAATTCACTTTGCAGTACAAGGAATAATCACCTTACATATAACTGACTACAGCATCTGCTTCTTTTCTTTCAAGTATTTAATAAATAAATAAAAGTTCCATTTTTGTTTTAGAAGAAAAAACCTTTTGATGTAAGGCGTACCCCAAAGTTCTGAATCAAAACCAATATGTATAAGTTTTAACTGAATTTGACATCAAAAGGAGAAAATTATCTTGACAAATCCATGACACGCAAAAAGGATAGGGCTACGTATTCCTAACCTGCCGAACAATTTCCGTAGTCATACTGGAGCAAGGAAAACAGATGGTCTTATATCATTTAAAGACAAGGCTAAAAGGGTTATAATATACTATACCTTCTTTTTAAGAGCTCGAATTCTTTTATCTATATCTTGAGCTGGACCTGCTTGACTCGAATTCTCAGTTGAGTCAGAGGGAGGGGTAACTAAAGGACTAGAAGAAACACCTAGCTCGTTCATCTGAGATGCCAATGACTCAACAGCTTCTGATACATGACCCAAATTTTCAACTTCTTCTTCCTTTGTTTCCCCACTTTCCGAGGTTTTCTCCTTCTCAAGAGCAGCCTGCAGATCACAGAATAACAGAGGAAATCAAGCAGCTTGAAAACCGCAATATCAAATTACAGATTAACACCGATTCCAAAAAACTGTAATTTTACACAAGAGTAATTACATGAGAGCAGCCTGAAGATCACAGATTAACAGAGGAAATCAAGCAGCTTGAAAACCACAATATCAAATTACAGATTAACACCGATTCCCAAAAAACTGTAATTTTACACAACAGTAATTACATGAGTTCAGAAGATTAAAAGCATTTCTATTTGAAAATCATCTCTTGCTAAACTTAAAAGCAAAGCTATAAGTTTAAAATCACGAATTCCCATATTTGTGCTTTGTATATCTTTTGCGTTCTTAGCAAACAAGAACAAAGACAATTCCTCTTACTTCGTTACTAAGCTATTCCAATACATGGACAAACCTGAACATCAACACAAAGATGAAAAAGGGATTATTGCCTATTTTTTCGCTCCTTTATAACAGCATTACATCATAATTTCTACCTTGGAAGGCAATACCGTTAGGGCAATACATTGAGTATGTGAGATGGCAATGTATAACATATGACTTTGAGCAGCACAAGTGGATCTAGAATGGGAGCCATCGATCACGGAGCCACCCCATCAAATTTTCAAAACTTTTACACCTCAAATATTTAAAGTTTTTGAAAGTTCTGAATTCTTTAGAATGACAAAATAAAATAGTAAAAGAAATCAATTTAAAAAAGGAACCACTTTAAATTTGACCAGTTTTAACCTTTGTTTCAAATTCTTTCAATTCATTTTTTTTTTTCAAAATTACTGGGTCACTCGGTATTACTGAATCAAGTGACTTTCCTTTCAGCTCATGCTCTCCATTTCAGTCTCTAGTTAATCAAAGACAGATTTATGGGTTGTCAGCAAGATACTAATGAGTTCTTGGTTAGTGGATTAATTATGTACCTAATGGGTGTTTGCCACATGCCGTGGGGTTGTTCCTAGAGACGTTGGCACCTTGGTTGTTACCAGATACTTCCACAATGGTGGACACTATAGTTTTATACTTGTAGCTGTTTAATTTAGCATTTGGAAATCAATTCAGTGAATTCAGTTTTAGCATTCAATTGAACACTGATGTAAGCTCCTATGAACATAGATATTGAATATGGTGATGGCAAAGCTGATCTTGAAGTGGATCCGAAGGTCTCTAGATCATAACATGGTTTATATGGGCTGCTGTTATTGTCTTAAACTAGATGTCCTCATGAAGCGCTGAATCCGTTTATAACCATGTATTAGAATGCGGCTTCATATACAATATTGTCTGTTCTGTGGACCTGTTTGTGCTGAGCTGTTAGCCTGAAGACGGTAGTAAAAGTGGGAGAGAAACCTTACAGTCAAATCCAATATGATTCACGAGAACAAACCAAAGGGATCTATCTTTCTCATTGTTAGCTCTAAAACCCGACTTCACTGCCACTTATGAAATCGTAAAACCATTTTAAACAAGATCAGCACCCTATTTTCCTCTAATTCTGTTTTATTCACACCCCCGTGACCCCACATATGCTACAAAGTCTACACTCCTCTCTCTGTCTCTCGTGGTCAGCACCACTGTAACCCTTACGTCCCTAAAGCTTCCATCAATAACCTAGGTAGTTAATGTTTATATAGTAATGCAACGGAGACCCTTCATCACCAATCCAATCATTAGTGAAACAAATAGTAGCACTCCTAAGAAATCACATCAATTGCATTTTCTATTATATTTCTTGTTTAATTAACCTTTTATAAGCACCAAAAGTATAACCTACAACCATAAAGCTTTTGAACAAAATAAAAACAGAAAAAAAAAAAAGAAGAAAAAAAAAGAGAGGGAAAATATATTAAAAACATAAGTAAAAGACTTACCTAATCGTTGGAGTAAAAAATACCACAAAATCCCGCAAGATGTTCAATTGATGAAATAGAAAAAGCTCCATTATTTCAAAAGCTTCTATTAGGACATTAGCATACATGGCCTTCTTTGAGCATCCTTCGCAGAGCTATTAAGATAGTTTGGCAGAAGAAAGAAGTATGCAATTCAAAATTGTTTACCTATACATGTTGGTTTCACAAGAGTGAAGAGACAAAAATTTGCCCCACAAGTGCCGAATGAAAAGAAATGGCAGCGTGCGTGAGTCTCCTTAGCATGGCTATACAAACACCAACTAAGAACCAGATCTAACTTTAAGATCATTCTCAAATTATAGAAAATGACACACGGGGAGGTGCGTAGGTGCCCCGATTTGCATTCCAAGGGGAAGAGCACGGACACGCCTCGACAACGCCGTATAAAAAGATTTAAACCCTCTAAAGTAGTCTTCTTTTATAGAGTTTGAACAGTGGACAACGTCATCTTATTAAGTGTCCCGTTTCTAATGACGGTGCTACTTATAAGACTAACCTAAGAGAGCATCCATTCATCCTTACAGCATTACACTTCAGATGCTTAGCCTTGGTTTTTGTCATAGCCAGACATTCAGTAGATAGCTAAGAAATGTCAAGAGAACACAATGTTGTGCCTTTGCTTTCATATGACACCTATTTAGGGGAGAAAGAATAATCAAATATTAAAAGGGTTTTAGTCGGCTAGGGATGCATCCAAGGGAGAGTCTTAAAGTTTTTTCTTATTACCATCTTGTGTTGATGTTTTCAGCTCACGCTGGTGCGAATATCATTTGTTGTCCTGATGAAACATGTGGTCCACAATTAGATAAAGCTGTTTTGTTTGTGATTCTAGCTCCCAAGTGACTCAAATTTCTGGCTTTTGGTTAACACGATGGCTAAACTACACTATCAAATCGCCCCTCATGAGTAGGTTCTCGAACTTTGCACTTGAAAACCAAAGCACATAGGAATTTAGCTAAAATCTACTCTACAAATTCCATATGGCAACAAACAATGATCAACAAGGGAAAAAAGAAATGAAGACAAACCTGTATCCGCTTCTCCTTTTTTCTTTCGTTCCTCTTTACAGACTTAGTCTTGGGTTTCGTTGTATCAACGGAATTATCATCATAACCCGGCGGTCCAGCCGCTGAGGCCATCTCCTTTTTCCACTGCATTACAAAAGTAAAAATCCCACTCTGAGCTTCCCTTCACTAAATTCAAACAACTAACTTCTAACCTTCCCAATTTCCACAAACAATCAAACCGAGACGAAAAAAAACACGGGTTTATCAAAAAGATTCAAACTTTTTCACTTTTCCTTTGATTTCTAATCACCAAACATTCCAACTGACACTTTTGTGGGCAAAAGGCAAAAGGGTACAAAGAGAGAAAATGATATCATACCAAAGCACCTTTGGATTGGTAAATGGCGACTTCCTCTTGGGGGACATATCCAGCCCGAATGCGGATTGGTTTACGGAGCGTACCGTCGGGTCGTCGGGTTGGCGCCAGAAGCCTCTCCCCTTCTTTTAGGGTTTTGCCAAGCTCCGCCAATTGGTTAAGCGGCGGATCTCCTCCTTCTCCTCCGCTTCCATTGTTACTGCTCGCCATGGCTGATTGATCACCAAATCAACTTTGTACTCCTAGAGAGAGAGAAGAGAGAGGAGAGAGAGACTTTCGCTTAGTTGGCTACTTCGCTGGTTTCTTTAGTTCCAACATCCAACGAAGCAAAAGTAGAGATGGCCACCAGGGCGAATCAATAGTAACATCCGGGCCCTTCTCGTCGGGTAAAAGCATTTTCCATTTAATCCTTAGGGTTTAGGCGTGCAATTGACAGGGAGGTGATTAAAAATAGAAAAATGACGGTTAAAGGTGAGCTTTTTTTTTATGAATTTTTTGCCGCTCGTATTTTTAACATAATATTTTATAATATTAGTACAAAAATTAACGTTAAACTGTCAGTTAGTAGAGAAGACATGAAGAATCTCACTTTTGAAAGAGTCAAATTGACAATTCTCTTACAAATATTTTCATAAAAGGAGTGTAGTTTTACTCATCATCTCCAAATCGAACATCAAATTTCATTTTGATAGCTAACTTGGTAATTTGATATATTATTAATATTTTTCTTTCATCCGATATGCTAAAATTTATTTCTTCATTTATGTTTTTTAAACAAAAATAATAAAAGAAAGATGGGTTGATGTTGGTTTAAAAATAATAAAATAATAGTTAAATATGATAGCATTTAAAGTAAAGCAGTGGAATGACTTTGGAAATAACAAAAACTAGATTTGAAGGTAATAGTACGTCATTTGTTTCTATTATATATAGTAGCATACGGTCAAACAAAAAGTGTGTGAGAAAATTTTTTATTTTTGTTTTTGAAATAGGAGAGAGGATGAGAGTGATAGAGAATGTGGGAGTGAGATTTTTTTTTTAATTGGAGATATGTTAGGATTACGTGAGATTTTGAAAAAAAACAGCAAAATTTGGTTATGTGAAACTACATTTCTGCCTCATATTTCTTATTAATGTTATGTTTTAATTAGAGGGTTAAACTGATAATTTCATGAATTTTGGTTGACAATAAATGTTTTATTAATTAATAGAGATTATATAATGACATTTTTTACATCTCATCTGGAGATGGTGTAAAATGACATCAACTATTTTTTATTTTTCTTGAACAAATGATATTATCTACATTAAAGAAAGATGATGAGTTTAGCCCCATAATAAACTAGCAATAATATGGTTCAAATTTGTCTTTAAGTTAAGAAGAGGAATATTACAATGGCAGTTAGTGTTAAACTTTTAAATATTAATTATCATTAAATTAGTTCAAAATAGTTTAAGAATCAAAGGGTGCGTTTACCAATTGGAGCCAAACGGAGTCCAGCAAATTCCCCGCCCATCACATCGGAGCCAAATGGAGGTGATGATGGCGCTTCAGGTGATTAGCAGCTGGTAGTGCTACTGGTGATTAGCAGCTGATTGGGTCCCAATTCGGAGGGATTGGGCTGCGTGCAGTTTAGGAGGAAGAGCAGATGATACAGCGGGTCTCATCCTCCTCGTTGTTGTAGTTTGGGTGGCGGCCCTGGCGGATCAAGTGGTGGTGTGGTTGGGATCTATGGCCATGGTGATCTCTCCGGGCAGTGGGTGTGGGTGTTCTTTGATTGTCAGTTGATTGAATTGATTGGCGTTCCTTGATCTCTATTGGGTTGCAGGCCAAGTGTTTGCTTTTTGTCCCAAAAGAAAGAAAGAAAGAAATAGAGAAAATGGACAAGACCTCCAAAAAGAAGGGTAATTTTAGAAAGGGCAAGGATGAAAAGCTGATTGTTGAATCTGATGGTTGGTGGTGGTTGATCCACAGGGGAATCACAGCTTCATTCTTGTCCATTGCATTGTTTTCCTTGTTGGTTCGAGCCGCGGTCTCGCTGCATCCTTACTCTGGTGCTGGAAATCCTCCCAAGTTTGGGGACTTTGAAGCACAGAGGCATTGGATGGAGATCACTATCAATCTCCCAATCAACCAATGGTATCGAAACAGTACGGTCAATGATCTCGGATACTGGGGTCTTGACTACCCTCCTCTCACTGCCTATCAGAGTTATGTTCATGGCCTTTTCCTGAGACATTTCAGTCCTGAATCAGTTGCGCTTTTCGCTTCCCGTGGCCATGAGTCCTATTTGGGAAAACTTCTCATGAGGTGGACGGTGTTGTCTTCTGATGCCTTGGTGTTCTTTCCTGCTGTTTTATACTTTGTTCTTGTTTACTATGCTGGTCAAAACCCAAGTCGCCGAAGGAGTGACATAGCGTGGCATATCGCGATTATTTTACTTAATCCTTGTCTCATCCTAATTGATCATGGTCACTTCCAGGTTACATTTGATTTTTCTATTGCATTCTGCACATTTTGTTGGCGTCCATGCAATATTTGTAGTTCTTACTCGGAACTGTTTAGATTTACAATCTTTTTCTTTTTGGTTTTTGTTCAGTACAATTGCATCAGCTTGGGTCTGACTGTGGGAGCTATTGCCTCTGTTCTTTCGGATAAAGATCTTGTAGCCTGTGTCCTATACAGTCTTGCTCTCAACCACAAACAGGTATCTTGTGATTTGGTTTTAAACGTGCCTCATGGTTGTTTAAGTTTCATTCTTTATTCTTAGTGACATTTGTATTTCCTCCCTTAAATGTGGCATGAAAACTAAATTGTTGTATCGAAATTGTCAAGTGACATTTTTAATTTTGCCTCAAAAGTAATTGGAGAAAGTTAGCATATAATATTGGCAAATAGATTTCTGAAAATGAACACATAAGTGGCTGGCTCTTGCATATTATTGTGAGAATTAATGCACCGTCTTTTTTCACTAATCAAAATACGGGTGGTAGGTGACTTGATCTAATGAAAGAGTGGCTATGGTGGTTACCATGAATCACATGATGACGTGATCTACTGGACCACTGGTAGTTGCTTTTTGGTCATAATCATCTTGTTCTTATTAGATGATTTGGAACTTTGCCTGCAGTTTCACAAATCACAACATTGATTTCTCATTCTTTGTTTTAAATGGAAACCTAAGGCCTGAGGAGGGTGGATGGTGAGAGCCCAATTCTCATCATAGAGGCAGGCTATCAGTAGAGCTCCCCTAGGACCCTCCACCACAACCTTGTATACCATAAAAATATTGAAATGATTTCATGATTCAAGTTCAGAATATTTTGGAATAACAAATGAATTGTCCATTTTGGAAACTCACTCAGTCTCATTACAATAAATATGAGTGTAACCCACTTATTTACCAAAATTGATTCTACAGGAGAGAATAATACCCATTTGCTAAACGCAATATGTTTTTCTGCAGATGAGTGCGTATTTTGCTCCTGCATTTTTCAGTCATCTCCTGGGTAAATGCCTAAGGCGCCGGTATCCTGTTCTAGAAGTGTTAAAACTTGGCCTTGTGGTCCTGGGAACGTTTGTTGTTGTATGGTGGCCATATGTTCATTCAACGGTAGCCTTTTTTGGGGTAAGCACTGGTTAATTTTGTCAGTTTGTGAATTTTCAGCTTCAGTTTGTTTCTTTTAATAAAAATCTATAACTTAAACTCAATCTCCTCCGTGGTTCTACTTCTGAGGTCTAGTAAACCATGACAAAGTTATGCTGTGCGCTTTAGCTCGTGCCCAAACTACAAATATACACACTGGTTCACATTTTGCTTCAGAATGTTTTTAGCCAACTAAAAGAATGTGGTTATGTGGATCATATGTCCCAAGCATTGAAAGTCGTGACTCACTTGTATATGGTGCTGGATTTTACACAGTTATGTGGATCATAAGTCGCAGGCATTGAAACACTTTACTCATTTTTAAGTTGCCCCAATGTAGATGTCAAATTCTTGATGGCACTGTCATGTGGGTTTAATTTAAAACTAACAACAAGGTCAACTTAGAGAATCATTGAAGATGTTAGACATAATAAATATTAGTTAAAAGTTAATGACACTTGATTTATGTGTTTATTTCTTTTTCTTATGAAGAAAGAAAATTTAATAGGATACGGGTATTTAGAAAGTAAAGAAATTATATATATATATATATATATATATATATTTGTAAAAAGAATCAAGATATGCTTGGTTTCTCTTGTTTACAACACACAACAGGTGTTCGTTTCCTTATTAGTTTTGGTCAATTGTGCAGGTTCTCTCTCGTCTTGCTCCTTTTGAGAGAGGGATATTTGAGGATTATGTGGCTAACTTTTGGTGCACTACTTCGGTTCTTGTAAAATGGAAGAGATTATTTCCAACAGAATCCCTGAAGCTTATCAGCTTGGGTGCAACTGTTTCTACTTTCCTGCCTTCAATGATTCAGCAGATATGGGCTCCGAGCAAACCGGGTTTCCTTTATGGGTTGCTGAACAGTGCTTTCTCGTTTTATCTTTTCTCATTCCAAGGTTAGTGAAGTTTTCCCGTCGTCTCAACTTTTGTTCATGATTTCACGATACTACGGTGCATAATGCCTCTTGTTCTTAACTTCCAGTGCACGAGAAGTCTATTTTACTACCTCTCCTGCCAGCAAGTCTTTTGGCAATGGAAGAACCATTTCTTTTTACCTGGATGACACTTTACGCCTTGTTCTCAATGTTCCCTCTTCTACACCGTGACAAACTGGTTCTACCCTATCTTGCACTATCTGCTCTCTTTATCCTTTTAAACCATGTGCCGAATGGAAGACAGACCACTAGGGACACAAGCACCTTGAGATCATTTGTGATCAGAGTCTCTGTCTTGTGCTCAGTCGTTCTTCATGTTGTTTATCTAAGCATGCATCCCCCTGCCCGGTATCCTTTCCTTTTTGAAGCTTTGATAATGCTCGTTTGCTTCACCCAGTTCGTCGTTCTTACTGTTTACACCAATGCAAAACAGTGGATGTTGCTTAAACACTCCAACTTGGTAGATAAAGAAAAGAAGCTCCTTTGAAACCTCTGTATTTAGGTAGATCAGGCAGCAAGTTTTGTGAAAGCACTTGATAGATTCCTTCAGTTCGACATCAGGCCTCGACTCAACTTGATTTGCACCTTCAGATGCTCCCCGAGATTGAATTGTATGACATTGGTTCATTTGTATTCCGGCCAAATTTCAACTTGCATTTTTGTTTGTAAACGTGTAATCTTTACAAATTGGTTCATTTGGATTCCGGCCAAAACAAACAGCTTCAAATATACATTACTCGTCTGACGTCCATGTCTTGACCAATTAAAATTGGGTTTTCATATTTAAACACCGAGTTCACCCACCGAGTTACTTTTAGGAGAAAATTGAAGCAATATTCTCTCAATTTTAGCCCAATTGGAGCTTTGGTCACTAAACTAGAAATTCGTGAATATCGGTCCCTAAACTTGTAATAATGTAGAGTAATGGTACTTTTGGCTTAACTCTGTTAGAACATCCATCCATTTTTGGCCCTTTAAACCCTTTATTTTGGATAGAAGTTCTAGCGAAATTAGTAAAAAAGACTATTAGTTCACATTATAACAAGTTCAGGACCAATGCTCACAAATTTTTTTTTTTGAAAACAAATACTCACGAATTTTTAGTTTAAGGACAATGCTCTAATTTTCTCTAATTTATTTTCTCTAATTTTAAATTGTGTGAAAAGACAAAAGAGGACATTATTTGATTCACCACCTCCGTCTTCTTTTCCATCCTCCCGGAACAGCATCAAGCCTGGGCTTTGGCCTGTCGTCCTCCCAACTCCACCTTGCCCCCAATGCCCTCGCCAAACAATACTCGGCCTCTTCGCAAACACCATTGTCTCGTTCGTCGCCTCGTTCACCGTCAGGTTCGACATGAATCAAAACCCAGAATTCAACGACCCAGATAGAAATCATATCAGAAGCAACCTCAACAATATGGAAATACATCCTTTAGAGCAAAAACACAAAACATGATACATGTCATTATAACCAATCAAGATTACAATTGCTTAACGTGCTTTTCAATACACAACCTTTTTCTTTCTTTTCATTGATTCCATCTACTCTTGTAAAACTTTGTGGACAACCTAAGGTTTTTACATACACAACCAAATGAAATTAGCTTTCAGAACAAGGGCAAGAAACCTGGATCCTTTTTACTCGACCGAGTTGAAAGCTGCAAAAATTTTACACCACCTGTTTGCATGCCAAGTTGAAGGGGCCAACGGGACATTACTTAAGTTAGTTGAGGTGCAAGTCGGCCTCCATGAGCTTGAATGAAGCGAAAGGTTAAAAATGAGGTTCCCATTGAATGATCAGTCCCTCTTGTCTTCTTCTGTATCATCTTCATCAAAATCTTCGGCTCTGTCAATGTTCTCTTGCTTGACTAAGCTGATATCACCCTCTGGCTTGCCCCTCGTAAGAGATTGAGATTCTTCATCGTCAGATTCTTCTCCCACTTCATCCGAGTAAGCATACCTATGGACATTTGGCAGTACAAATAAGCTCAGTCGGGAACAAGGGAATCCTAAGAATTCTATGACATGAAAGAATATTTCTAACGAGTGACAATGTCAGTTATAGATAGAGTCCATCAAGTAAAAAATGAGGGAAACATTCCATCAATTGCATTAGAAACCAAAGAATATTGTGGCACCACACTTCCACTCCACCACTTTCTCGAGAGACTAGATCTCTCAACTGCACACACCTTCAAGGGCATTTCCCGCATAAAATCTTATCAATAGTACTGATCGTTCAGAGTATGGTGATTCTGATTGAATATGAAAGTAGGGAATATTGAGCCCACTTTAGTCAACCACCGTATGAGACTTTTCCGTTTCGAATTTTCCATAAACAAGAAAAGAAAAAAAAATCCTTATATTGACTACACAAGAATACAAAGTTATAACGCACCGTTGAGAACTCTGGGATGGAGCCCAAAGATAGCAGATAACACACAGCAATGCAAATGCAAGAATATCCCAGAAAGCAGTGATGACCCAAGCACTTTGCCACTTCTCATTGAATGGATCTGTTGCTTTAAAGTACACCTGCAAGTACAAGCTTATCAAATGTATAGTAGATCTTCAAACCCAAGAAAAATATAAAAAATTCAAAGGATAAACACAAGCATACAAAGAACCGAAGTTCAAAACAAAACAAAAAACCAACAGAAAAAGGTGATAAATTCTAATAAAGTATCTTCAGTTGTATTTATTCTATTCTCTTGTAACTGAACCCTTAATATTGCACAACCAACCTAATTTTCGATCACTTTAAGGTAATTAACTGTAAAGAAACACAACTTTGTAGAGCGAGCACTATGCATAATATTAGTTCAGTTATCCACTATCTAGACGTTACACAGTACGAATATCATTTAGTCTGTCTGCCAGTAAAATCTACTAGTCTGCTAATCATAATGCCTTCCTTACGTTAGGCAGACAATAGGCGATGATACTTTTTCTACTGCAAGATTTCTAGTGTAACTCAGTAACCTCATAATCTCTTTATGCTATTTGTTCAGTAAACTGTGGTTCTGTATATCACAAGTACAGTGCGGGATACATGTGTTCTTACTGCACATAAGCAGCAATGTAAAGCACCACCAGTCCAAAATAATACAGGACAACATATGAAAACTCTTCGGGCCAGGGATTCAAAATCAGTAGTAAAATCGAGCCTGAGTGTGACTGTAACACAATATAGCAAATTCTACACCATTAAAGGCTGAAATTCTACAACTGCACGGTAGGATCATCAAACTGAAATCGGCACAGGTAGGGTTGTGATCTTCCCAAAGGAATGATATCTTTTAAGTTTTAACACCAATGGCTCTTACTCTATGACCAGGGGGGGATCTCAGTGCATAATCAGAAGCCACGAAGGAATAGTGGTGAGTACATAATCATATGCAATCCTATTTGATTTCATATGGTGAATTGCTAGGATTCCAATTTGGCTTCAATTGAAACCTTGATAAGAGTATATTTCCAATTAGACAAAACACTCAGAATCCTCAGTGTTTGTTGTGCAGGTTGAAGATATGAAACACCTGAACAAAATTTTCTAGTCAGCCAAGGATGCAGTAACTCATTGTTTATCTGGGCCTAGTAAAGATAAATAAAGGGAATGTAAGTTTATACGAGTCTCAGTAAACCCAAGTAATTCTTACAAAGGTTAATGTGACAGGATTTACTCTTTGGGTGATTTTGATTAAATATATCTTCTTGCCCCATCCACTTATTGTGTGTGCTTGTGAGTGAGTGAGTGCAAGAGAGAAAATAGGGGAAATGCTGTAGTATAGTCGTTTTCCAGAGTTCAACAACACAACACCCAAGCATATAAGAGTCAAGATATTCAGATCCATATTAAGGATGAACCGAGCCATTAAATGAATATCAATTTGCACACATTTGTATACTGGCCAATAAAACCATACCTCATACACTATCCATGCAACTGAGGCAATGACTGCGACTGCTAATGCATTTGAGAACTTCCTATACATATCCAGTTTGACAGAGCTTCTCTTTGCCTGAGAAGAACATATAGTTTAACATTTAAAAATGCCATGTTATGGAGAGAATAAAATGCCAAGTAAAGCATGAGATCAAGAAACAACACTGCCGTTGTAACTTAAATAGAGGAATTTAAATTATTATACCTGTAGCTGCTCTAGCGTTTTAGAGAGAGAGGTAAAAATCCATAATATCAAAAATGCGTCCAAGAAAGCATCAGGAAGAACTAGAAATAATCTTGCTCTTCCGGATACATCATTGATTGTCCCCACATACTCTGTAATATTAAGCAACTCTGTGGCCAGAAAAAATGTTATTCCAAGGAGAATCACCTTTGAGGTAAGGCCCCCAAGAGTGGGCCGCACCACACCATAACCCATGGAAACAATGAGGATAAGAAGACGGGAAACTGTTTTTCTCACAGCTCCAACCGTCACAACCAATGTTGTAACAACAATTGGCCTCATCCCTGTACTATTAAAATTATCATAATCACAATACCAAAGAATCATCTCAAACAACCCAAGAGCAATAACAGCTGTGATGCAGTGCTGAAGTTGCAGAATATCCTTCCAAAACCTCACATACTGAGTGAACCAAATTATTCCAAGCAACAAGTAAGCAAGTGACATAAACACATAAAACTTCATTAGTGGAGCCATTCGACCCGGTAGGTAACCATCAGGATTTTTCCACAAAGTCTTCCCGCTCATAGTTACTCCCTTCAGTTTTGGATCACATGCTATAAAAAACAAGTTATACATCCCAGTTTTTGGGATTAAAATCTCTTGATAATCCATGTTTGTGTGCAGGTAGTTCCCACTGAACTGTACATTTAAAACAATAGGCCATTTATTATCTGTTGCAGAAGGTCTCCTAATGACTTCACCTTGCTTACAACCTTCCATCTTAGCGAGATCAGGAGAGCAACATATATCTCTTTGTCCACCATAAGCAGAACCACCAATATTATTACGATCAGCTGCCTCAAATATTATAACTTGTATCAACCCAGTACTATGCTCCATGTCTGAAAGCTTCTCAGCAGCATCCTTGCTCCTCCAGAAGGTGATATTCTCGAATCTGTACCATTTGGAAATGTCATAAACAAAAGTGATGATAAAATATTGATTTAGTGAGGAGAGGCAGGAATGAAGGAGCAACGTGCACATACAACACGACTATGTTGCTGTCAAATAAATCCTACCATGCAAATGCAATGGACTATGAATTCAGTTACACTGTGTGCACAATATAATGAAACGGTGTCCCTAAGACTTAATCAGATACAAGAATGATTATGCACTTGGTGAATGGAGATGTGAGGACACTCTGAGACTTAGAAATTATGCTTACAATAAATAAAAATAGAAGATCTACTTGAGCTGCTTCAAGAAAACTTTTGTGAATTTAGTTTGCACACTACTATTCACGAAACAATTTCGAGAAATCCTTTTTTTTCTCCTTCCTGTTCATGGATTCCACAGGATCACAGTTCCACCAGATTTCGAATTCATCGTCTATTAATTTGCATCGAAAATGTAGTTGGATGCTTCTAACTAAGACTCAATTTTATACTAAACCGTTCATCATTGAGATATTACTATATACTTAATTTCCCCACTTCTGGTCCATCCCACATTCAGAGAAATTCAATAAATCTTTTACCTTTTCTACATACAACACATTTTCTTGGCTACCCAATTAAAAATAGAAATCCCCAAATCGATCACCCACTTCAAAATTCAAAAATCTAAAATCTTGCAAAAACCCAAAGGTTCAAAATTCAAAAAAACCCAAAAATTGAATGCAGCAATTGTACACAGATGACAGATCTAGCAATAAGCTGAAAGAGATGCAAATGCGAAAGCATTACCGAATGTAAGAACTTGCGGAGAGAGTGGCGGCGATGCCTTCGCTGCCGCCGGGTAGAAGGTAAGCATTGCCGACTTCTCTGAAAGTTTGGCTGTCGTAGATGTGGATCGAGGCGTTTGTGGGATTTGGAAGGAATGACAGTAGGAGAAGCAGAGAGAGCTTCATGAAAATGCCATGGAGAATGCCGTTGCTTCTTCTTCTTCTTCTCGCCGCTCGAATCTGGGTTGTGAAATCCATACTCTTTGGAGATTGGACTTGTGGAGCTCTGGTGCTTGAGGTTAGAGAGAGATAGAAAGAGAGAGAGATAGAAAGAGAGAGAGAGGAGAGAGAAAGGAGAGTTGGTGAAGTGTGAAGGGTGAGTGAGACCGAAGCAATGTGTCGATGATGATGCTACCGCTGTCGGTGAGGCTGGAGGTGGATTAACGCGCCATATTGGCACGTAGCCCCGGAATTGACGACTTACCTGAATTTTATTTTTCTGAACTATTTTAATGTCTTAAATAAACTTAAAATTTAGGGCAACTCCAAAGAAAATATCAAAATTCTAGATGAAATGTAACTGCATATTTGACATCAAAATTTTCTCAAATCGAAGTGTTATTTGCTGACTGAATTTGAAGGCTTAGTGATTTGGTGTCAAATTTGACATCAATGTTAAATTTATTTTTAATTCATTTTAATTGTGAGTCTCTTATTTCACTAACACCTTAACCAATAAAAATTTTATTTCAACATTTTTTTTTAATAATTACAACCATCTAAAGTTTTATTTAAATAATAAAATAACATTTGACAGTTTAGTTGGAGAAGTATAAAATTTGACATAAGACTTTAGATTACCACATTAATAAACTTAAATAAACTTAAAAGAGATTAAAATGGGTTGGTCCTGCTAGTTGAATTTTATTTTTTTTTCAACTATTTTAATGTCTTCAATAGTTGTAGATAATTGGATTATTAGTTAAGTGTCGATTAACATGTTTGTTTCTTTTTCGTGATCGATAATGTTAGGGAGATCAACAATTTTAAACTAAATTTGCAAACTAAATTACATCACCAATTAGAAATAAACACGTTAATCAACAATTAAGTAATAATTCAATCATCAACAACCACATCATTTGTTTTGCAAATTTTGTTTAAATTTTTTGATCTTCCTAGCATTATCTATTAGTGACACATTATTGTTCTGCGAATTTAGTTTAAAATTTTGGTCTTTCTAGCATTATCCCTTAAATAAAATTAAAATTTAGACAATACTAACCTCTTTGGCAGATCCCCTCCACTCCCCTCCTTTTCCGCATCTCTCACTTTCATTTTTTTTTTATAACAAACGATATTATATATACTAAGAGCAGTTCCAACATGAGAAGAACCCCCTAGGGGATAGTTGATTTATCCCCCCCTAAAAAAAGCTACTCCAGCCATTTCAAGTCATTGGGCTTCGAGAGAGTGTGACGACCCGTCTCGAATTAATTTATATTTGGTCCTCAAAAGCGTGGAAAAGACGAGTTTACCCTTGAGCGTTGGGTTATGAATGTATAAATGGGCTAAGAAATGGACCAATTATCTTATGCCCTATTTCTTTGGACCCAATGAAAATTTTGTAGGGTTGTTAGGACTAAATTTGGTAGCCCAATTGGAATTTAAGTTGGTTTATATATGTGCCCAATCCAGACCATCACACACACACTCACATGCGCACACATTGACTTCATTTTCTCTCTCTCGATTCTTCATCATCCGTACAATCTGTACGTTCATTCACCCAAACACCCTCAAAACGTCGCAGATCGAGTTAGACTAGGTTGTTTTTGGACTCCTTGCAAGCTCAGGAGTCGAACCATACCTTTAGTTTGACGTGAGGACTTCGGAAACTCGAGATACCTAAGCTCCGGCAAGGGGTGCAAATTGCTTCGTGGTGATCGCGAGTGTTTCGTGGAGTTTTAAAGTTCTAGGAGGTCTTAAAACTACTTCACAAAGCTTGTAAAGGAATTTTGGAAGGTTTTGGACATCGAGACACTCAAGTTCGTCGAGTTGCAGGTGTGGACGAACTATCGAGACTTTTTCGGCCAGTTTCTGTTGGTTTTAGGACGTAAAAGTGGTAAAACTTTGTTCTCATTGTCCAGAGCTTCATTTGGGTACAAATTTTATGGAATTTGGTTGAGAAATGAGTGAGATATTAAGGATCAAAATTTTTCCAGAAACCAGCGAGTGCAGTGATGGCCGGCGCTGGACTCCGGCGAACCAATGAGGGATAAGGAGAATATTCCGTCAATTTTGACGAAATATGCTAACGGCGTCAGGTAAAATAAACGGAATATGCTGTTATTTAATGGAATATTCCCTAACGCAGTTAGGGAATCCGTCAGTGTGCCAGGCACGTGCCTGCGCGTGGGAACTTAGAAATTTTTTCTAAAAATATGGGGATGTTCGTGGGGTTGAGTAGGCCACGATGGTATATTCAAATACCCCAATTGAGCAACGTATGAGAAGTTATTTCCTAGTTTTGGTTACGTGCTTAAAATTAATGTTAAAATAGTTGTTTCCCATATAGGTGAGACGTTTCCGGAGGACGAACGCAGTCAGGCTAGATGCGAGGGTTACGACCCTGCCACATACCAGTGAGTGGGCTTTTGGTTTTTAAAATATGTATATATGCATTACGTTTTTCCTAGAAAATTTTATTTAAATGATTTTGCATTTTTTATGCCATGTCAAATGCTTTATATTTTAGAATATGCATTAGTAGTTATGTATGTTAGTATTTGACGCTGCGGACGCTCAGCTAAGTTCCAGGTGAGTATATGTGTTATTGATTGTGAGTTATATTATGATGGTTATATATAGATGCATTTAGAGCTCCCGATGTTAGTGCTCATGCCCGTGGCCAGGGCACAGTCCTTCACGTGATGTTCACCTCCCGCACCGCATGCTCACCTTGGATCCAAGTTTGGTGCACATCCCTGTCGTACAGACTACAATAGGTGGTTCCGACTCGTAGGTGACCTGCAATTTATCGCACAACCTTCACGTGATTGTTGCACTTGAGCGTACTTATTACACCTAGCCCTGTCGTATAGACCACATTAGGTGGTTCCGACTCGTGTGCAGACATACTTGATGAGCTATAGGTTCAGCCGTACAGGCCACAATAGGTGGATCCGGCTGATATATCACTTTTCATTGATTTACTTCACCTGGTTTATATATTCATTATGCTGAGATATTTGGCATGGCATACATATGGATTTTGGTATTTCGAGTATGGTTTCGATATATGTATTTATTTTATTTTCTGGGAAATTATACGGGTTTTACGGCGATGGGTTATTATTATTTTTGGAAAAGAGAAATGAGTTTGAAAAGCTTTATTTTTTCCCACTCACACTTTTTGTTTTGCGCCCCTCCAAGTTCTAGGTAGTCTTGCTTATTGGTGGCTTACGAGGAGTTGACGGCGGTTCTGACAGACGGTAATTAATGTAGGATCATATCTCTGGTATTCTATAATTAGTACTTGACCTGTTGGACTGCACTTAGGTTACCTACGCTTTGAATAAGTGTAACTATACCTAAATATTTTCACTCGCACTTACATATTTGTTTAGTGTAAATTAGTTAGTTTGGTTTTTTATTTACTCGCAGTTTTATATCATTATCACTTCCGCACTGCGCACATGGCTACGTCACCCTCATGTGACGGCCATCACGTCTTGATTTAGGTCGGGGTACGTCAGAGAGATTAATTCAAAATACAAAAAATATAAAAGTTATAAAAAAATTCTGTAAATACCTAATCATGTTCTTCCACCTTACACCACATTTCAATATTTTTAACTAATCTTTTATTATTATCTGAGATTAAAAATAAAATTATTTTTTAAAATTTATAAAAATAATAATATTTTAATGCGAATTGCCTAGGCTATTCAGTTTAAGGGTGGAGATCCACTTGGGCAATTACTGTTCACTTGGGGAGATTATATTGCCTCTTGCCCATGGGGCTTTTAAGGGGTGGAAGTGCTCAAAGAGGGAGGAGATGAGCTTATCCTCACAATAGGCTAACAATAATGTGGTTCAAGCGAGTATCAAACCTAAAACTTATCACTTACCAGTAAAGAGGAATACCACTTAACCGTAGTATTAAGTGGCCTCTCACTTTCATTTTGTAATTCTCTTTAAAAAAAAAGTAAAGTTAACACAAAATGTTAATATGATTTAATCGTAACTGTTCAAATATATAGAAACTTTGAGATTATGATAGAGCAAGTACCTGATTGACAGTTATGACTTAGTCAATAACTATTAATGGTGTCACGATATGGAATTATTTAGTTTCCTTTTTTGGTAATTTGGTTTCACTCGTTGTGAGAAAGAGTAACATTGGCTTTGCAAAAATTTCATGGCGTGAAAGAGTAACTCTAGTCTAGTTTGAACTTATTTACGTAGTTTAGATGAATATAATGTAATTATATTGTCGTAATAAAAAGTAAAGTTGGTGCCAAAATTTCATAAAAAAAGGTGTGAAAGTTAAGCAGAAACTTTTGTTAATGTTGTTAGTGTGGATGCAAATTTCCGCCTTCTTCTTCTTGGACAAAATTGCACCTACAAAATAATTAACACCTTAGGATCAAGGCTAAGAGCCTCACACGCCCACAATGAATGAGGGGCTTTGACCGAAGAACCTCCGATGCCAAAGTTAAAATTTAGAGAGAAAAAGTGTTTAGAGATTTTTTTGGAGTTTTGCAAGAATGTGGGCATGATCTTTTGTTGAAAACGGGAGCCTATTTATAGGGATAGGGTGTCCGGTCCCCTTTGGATGTTTTTTAGGGTGTAACTTATGGTTTAATGTGTGATTTAATGGATTAATTAGGCAATTAATCCATTAATTGGTTAATCAACACATTTTTGAAATAAATATTTTTGGGGTTATGTAATTTATATGGGATGTTTTGAAGGTTATGAAATAATTACCTTGGGGAAAATATAGGATGATGATGGATGAAATAACTTTGAATTTGTTACCTATTTTGGGCACTTTTGATTTGGTTGAAGGATGATTGCCCGCTGCTCGCGCGTAGGAACCCTGTTGTACCTCAAGGGTATTTTTGCCCTCTTTTGTCCAAAAATCCATGTGTCGCCTTGTAATTATTTTTGGCTCCACAATTAGTGTCTAAATTTATAGAGTTGAGTTTATGATGTAAGATTGTATTTTTCAATATTGTAACTAGGAGTGTAACCATTCAATATAAATTGTACTTTATTCTATGAATTTTATAATGTGAGATTGCATTGTTCAACAACGAGACTCTCTTCTCTCTTTAAGTTGTAACGGAAAACTCACCTACGTGCATATATGACACGCCCTGACCGAGGTCAAGGCATGCTGGCTGTCACGTGAGAGTGACGTAGCCATGTGCACAGTGCGGAAGCGATAAAGATAGCAATTCTAAACGAATAATTAAAAACCAAGTTACTAGAGTGCACTACTAAACGAATGTGATAAGAGTTAGTTACAACAGTGAACACTCCTAATCAGAGCATAATAAATCTAGGTGTAGTCCAGTAGGACAAGTACTAGTTACACAGTACCAGGAATGTCCTACTATTATTCAAATAGGTCAGAACTGCCGACGATCCCGAACCACCTACAGCAACTTACTTAGAACCTGGAGGGGCGCAAAACAGAAAACCTGAGTGGGCAAAAACAAATGTTTTACAAAACCATTTCATTTATTGAATGGCTGCATCTAACCTCTCGTTAGACTGCCTACGTACCCTAAAGAGGGATCAAGCCGTTCGTAGTTCACCTAAACCAAACATAACTTACATGCACTTACCTGTGCCTCCACAGCACCACAATTATATATATATGCAGCCATGAAATGCATATTCAGAATATAAAGGCATTTGGCATATTATTACAAAGCATACTTTCATTTAAAACACATTTCTGGGAAATAAATTAAGTATATAAATATATACTGAAAACAAAAGGCCACTCACTTATAAGTTGAAGGGTCGTAGCCCCCGAGTCGCCCGTGGATACGCTCGTCCTCGGGATAAGTCTCACCTATATGCGAATTAACTATAGAAACGTTATTTTTAAGCACATAAACAAAACTAGCTAATAACTTCTCATACATTGCTCAAAATGGGTATATGAATATACCACAGTGATCTACACAACCTTAGGATCATCCCCAAATTTTTAGAATTATTTTTGGAGCTCTGACGCACCGCCACGCGCCTGCAAGGGCACGGCAAAACGTGCCACCACGCGCAGGGAATCCTGACGGATTCCCTAAATGCCGTTAGGAATATTCTTCCGAATATTCCTTTAAATCCCAACGGAATCCGTCAAAACTGACTGATGCCGCGAGAATATTCCGTCAAGTCTAACGGAATTTTCCTCCATCCCCTACCTCCAACTCCGGCGACCGTCGCCGGCGCCGGAAACTGGGCAAAACTTCAAACTCACTATTCTCCTTCATTTCTCAACCATTTTTCATGCAATTGGTACCAAAATGAAGCTAGGAACATCTACAATCACGTTATACCATTTTTAAGCCTTGAAATCCACTAGAATTTACCTGGGGAAACTTGATAATCCAGCCAACTTCGAAACTAGCTATCCCGACGTTCAAATTTATCCAACGAACCACCCCGAGCCTCTCTAGGACCTCCTAAAGCTTGCTATGAGCTTGAAATTCCCTGAAACCAACATATTTACGTCTACATGAATAGTGACCAAAATCGGGGCTAGGGTTTCCACGTGAAATCGAATGTTTCCTTACCTGAAATTTATACCTTTGAACTCGTAGGGTCCTCACGAATACAATGGTACCATTTTCTTATTCGATTTGCGAGGTTTGGGGTGTTCTTGCCCTTGTTCGTACGAAGCAATGAGAGAGAGTGAGTGAAACCGAGAGAGAGAAGGTGCATGGGAGTGAGAGAGAGAGAAGGTAGGTGTGCGGTCCAAACGACTTCTTCCTTTCAGCTTTAACCTGTTGGCAGATGGCACACCTACTGACATACTCAACAATTTCTCTTTTCATACCCGGCCAATAGTAAAATGGTCTAATGGTATGATACATCTTAGTGCATCCTGGATGCATCGCATATGCCGATATATGTGTTTCATCCAAAATTTATTTCTTTAATTCTGCATTGCTCGATACATACATTCTGCTTTCCTGCATAAGCATGCCATCGGATTCTCGAATCTCAAAATCTTTCTTTTTGCCTTGGCTCCTTGCTTGAATTATTTCCTGGGTCTCCTCATCAATCATCTGAGCCTCCAGCACACGATCAATTAGAACTGGCCTAACCTGAAAATTAGCAAGCAAGGCTTCTCCTCGATCTTCCACTCCTAGCTCCACTCCAGTGGACCTCAAATCTGCTAGAAGAGGAATATGACAATCATAAATGGCATTAAGTTTCGCTGAAGTCTTCCTACTAAGTGCATCGGCCACTGCATTTGCACAACCAGGATGATACTCAATAGTGCAACCATAGTCACTAAGTAACTCAATCCACATCCGCTGACGAAGATTAAGATCTCTCTGAGTAAAAAGATACTGGAGACTCTTATGATCTGTGAAGATCTTACATTTCTCACCATAAAGATAATGTTTCCAAATCTTCAAGGCAAGGATGATAACTGCTAACTCCAAATCATGCGTAGGGTAATTCTTCTCATGAGGTTTCAACTGTCTCGAAGCATAAGCAATTACCTTACCACGTTGCATCAATACACAACCCAAACCATTCAGAGAAGCATCACTATATACCTCATAATTACCGCTATCATCTGGAAGTGCTAGAATAAGCGCATGAGTAAGGTAGTACTTCAGTTGCTGGAAACTTCGCTCACATTTACTATCCCACTCAAACTTAACATCCTTTCGAGTCAACCTCGTCAATGACAAAGCAATCACTGAAAAATCCTTAACGAACTGTCTATAATAGCCTACTAAGCCAAGAAAACTCCGTACCTCAGTGATGGTTCGAGGTTGCTCCCAATTCTCCACAGCTGCCACTTTCTGAGAATCCACTCGAATGCCTTAAGCAGAAACGACATGCCCCAAAAATGCTACTTGATTCAACCAGAATTCACATTTGCTAAACTTAGCATATAGTTGGTGTTCCCTCAAACTGCTCAACACCAACTTCAGATGTCTAGCATGCTCAGCCTTAGATTTAGAGTATACCAGAATATCGTCAATGAAGATAATAACAAACCTGTCCAAATATGGCTGAAATACTTGATTCATCAAATCCATAAAAGCTGCTGGAGCATTAGTTAACCCGAATGGCATCACAAGAAACTCATAATGACCATATCAAGTCCTAAATGCAGTTTTAGAGACATCTTCATTTTTAATCTTCAACTGGTAGTAACCCGACCTCAAGTCAATCTTAGAAAATACACAGGCACATCTGAGCTGATCAAATAAATCATCTATACGAGGCAATGGATAACGGTTTTTAATGGTTACCCGATTCAATTGCCTGTAATCAATGCACAGCCTCAAAGTTCCATCTTTCTTCCTCACAAATAATACTGGAACTCCCCAAGGTGAAGTACTCGGCTGAATAAAACCCTTATCTACTAACTCTTGTAACTGCACTTTTTATTCTCTTAATTCAACATGAGCCATTCTGTACGGAGTCAAGGATATATGATTCGTACCTGGAAGCAGATCAATAACAAACTCCACCTCTCTATCTGGCGGCAATCTAGGTAAATCCTCAGGGAATACATCCGGAAAATGTCTGACTACACGAACATTCTCCACACTACTAGGAGTATCATCATTCAGCACTACATGAGCTAAATATCCCTGACAACCTTTCGACAACATTCTCTCTGCTTTCATGGCTGAAATAATACCATATCTCACCCTACTAGGCTCTCCTACAAGTGTAACTTCAGGTAATCTAGGACAATGAAATGTGACTGTCTTCCCATAACAATCTATCTTGGCACGATTATAGTGTAACCAATCCGTGCCTAAAATCACATCAAAATCCATAATATCTAACGGCATAAGATCAGCCGGCATAACAACATCCTCTACTATCACTGGACATCCTGGATATACCCGATCCACAAAACATCTATCCCCTCTAGGCATAGAAAACTCTAAGTCATATCCTAGAGGTGTAGGATGAGGTTGTGTCACTTGAGCAAATGTATGAGAAATTACAGAATGTGTAGCACCACAATCAATTAATACTCTAGCAAAGTGACCAAGAATATTTAACGTACCCATGATTAAATCTGGATTATTCTGGGCATCTTGCAGTGACATGTTGTGGATACGTGCCTGGTTCTGTTGTCGTCCACTGCGACCTCTGTTGGCATGAATACCACGTCCCTGCCTCTGCTGACCCGACTGCCTCGAAGATCCTGCACTACTAGCAGCAATCTCTCCCTCCTGGGGCTGTCCCCCTGATACCACTGAGATCATTTTGGGTCATCTCATAAGACTTTTGTCTCCACCAAGATGCAGGATGTTCTCCTAAAAACCAAGTAGTCGTCTCGACTCACCTAGCATGAGGAAGATTCCCATGACTCTACATCATCTGGAAGGTCTTCTCCACATGATTCATCCATTTTTCTGCCCCCTCATGACCATCATTACCCATGAAGTGAGTAAACTTCAAATTATGAACTGTCTCAAGAGCTGTCATCTGGGGAGTACGGAATGCTGTCTGAATGGCAGAAACTATAGCTTCCCATAATTGAGTAATATCAGGGAAACTAGATTCAGCTGGTTGGCGAGGCTCTCTACGAGGCGGCATAGTTCTGACATAAGACATCACAAGGATTAGAACATTCAAGAATTATACAGGACTGCTAAACCTAGGCTCTGATACCAAACTGACACACCCCGACCGAGGTCAAGGCATGATGGCCGTCACGTGAGAGTGACGTAGCCATGTGCACATTGCAGAAGCGATAAAGATAGCAATTATACGAATAATTAAAAACCAAGTTACTAGAGTGCACTACTAAACGAATGTGATAGGAGTTAGTTACAACAGTGAACACTCCTAATCAGAGCATAATAAATCTAGGTGTAGTCCAGTAGGACAAGTACTAGTTACACAGTACCAGGAATGTCATACTATTATTCAAATAGGTCAGAACTGCCGACGATCCTGAGCCACCTACAACAACTTACTTAGAACCTGGAGGGGCGCAAAACAGAAAACGTGAGTGGGCAAAAACAAATGTTTTACAAAACCATTTCATTTTTTGAATGGCTGCATCTAACCTCTCGTTAGACTGCCTACGTACCCTAAATAGGGATCAAGCCGTTCGTAGTTCACCTAAACCAAACATAACTTACATGCACTTACCTGTGCCTCCACAGCACCACAATTATATATATATGCAACCATGAAATGCATATTCAGAATATATAGGCATTTGGCATATTATTACAAAGCATACTTTCATTTAAAACACATTTCTGGGAAATAAATTAAGTATATAAATATATACTGAAAACAAAAGGTCACTCACTGATAAGTCGAAGGGTCGTAGCCCCCGAGTCGCCCGTGGATACGCTCGTCCTCGGGATAAGTCTCACCTATATGCGAATTAACTATAGAAACGTTATTTTTAAGCACATAAACAAAACTAGCTAATAACTTCTCATACATTGCTCAAAATGGGTATATGAATATACCACAATGATCTACACAACCTTAGGATCATCCCCAAATTTTTAGAATTATTTTTGGAGCTCTCACGCGCCAGCAAGGGCACGGCAAAACGTGCCACCACACGCAGGGAATCCTGACGGATTCCCTAACTGCCGTTAGGAATATTCTTCCGAATATTCCTTTAAATCCCAACGGAATCCGTCAAAACTGACTGACGCCGTGAGAATATTCCGTCAAGTATGACGGAATATTCCTCCATCCCCTACCTCCAGCTACCTCCAGCTCCGGCGACCGTCGCCGGCGCCGGAAACTGGGCAAAACTTCAAACTCACTATTCTCCTTCCTTTCTCAACCATTTTTCATGCAATTGGTACCAAAATGAAGCTAGGAACATCTACAATCACATTATACCATTTTTAAGCCTTGAAATCCACTAGAATTTAGCTGGGGAAACTTGATAATCCAGCCAACTTCGAAACTAGCTATCCCGACGTTCAAATTTATCCAACGAACCACCCCAGCCTCTCTAGGACCTCCTAAAGCTTGCTATGAGCTTGAAATTCCCTGAAACCAACATATTTACGTCCACATGAATAGTGACCAAAATCGGGGCTAGGGTTTCCACGTGAAATCGAATGTTTCCTTACCTGAAATTTATACCTTTGAACTCGTAGGGTCCTCACGAATACAATGGTAGCATTTCCTTCTTCGATCTGCGAGGTTTGTGGTGTTCTTGCCCTTCTTCGTACGAAGCAATGAGAGAGAGAGTGAAACCGAGAGAGAGAGGGTGCACGGGAGTGAGAGAGAGAGAAGGTAGGTGTGCGGTCCAAAAACTTAGGGAAACAATAATAAATGGGTCCAAAACCAATTTAACTCACACAATACAAGTTAACGTCCAAGGGTATTCTAGTCAATTCACGCCGTCGAGAAATATAAATTGGGACGGGTTGTGACAATATATGTATAATATTGTACAATACTATATTGATATACTAAATACACGTATTGTAATACATGATGGACAACAAAATTTATACTTCGTAATTGTTGAGCCTAAAAACTACCAAGCCTACGTGGCGCGTAGGCCGAGTAATTAATAAGCTAACTACGTCATTTGGTTGTGTGCAGGGTATGCCAACCCGTCGGCTGAGCTCAGCCGGGGAGTAAAATATGCTGATGTCGCGTCGAGCGCGCTGCTGGCTTCTTAATCTCACGATTGTGGCCGAGGAAGGAACACGTCTCAGCCTTTGGGTTTTAGAGCCTGAAGACAAGGCTGCTAGTTCTGAAAAGTTCAATATCAAATTCGGCTTTCAATGTGCCGAATGTAGTAACCTGGTAACACCTCACTTCGCCGAGAAGGTTGATGAGATGACCTATACCAACATGGACTCAAAAATCCTTGTCGACTGAGACTTGGATAAATAACCAGTGGGTCTTGAAGTAGTGCTGTTTATCCAAACTGAAGATGTCGCCGGTTGCCTTGACAGTGTTGTTTATCCAAACTGAAGATGTGTTGGCAGGAGAAAGGAGAGAAGGATAAAATCTCAAACGATGTTGAGAAGCTTTGCGCGGGGCAATTTATGTGTTGAATTGGAGGAGCTTTTTTCGATGCACAAAGTCTTGTATTTATAAGGTTGGATACCTACTTGGCACGACCTGATGATGGTGTTCAACTACAACTCAAACTCTAGGGAGAAAGGCTGATCCATATCTATCTTTCCTATTCGTGGCTTTTCAAACAAAATAAAAATCTATCTAGGCTTATCACATCATATCAGAAGCCTAGCCCACCTAGGCTTCTTATCTCATCACCAAAACTCCATCAATAGCCTTTAAACTCATCTGACAACATCCATCACCATGTAAAAAAGCCTAGCCTACCTAGGCTTCTTATTTCATCATTAATTATTATCCAAGACCCTCAAATCCTAGGCTATGCCACGTGATAAGAGTCTAGGCCGAGCTGCTCTAATCCACACGGTACACTGCTAACAAATCCAAATTAAATTGGACTGTTTTGCTTGCTTCTAAGTTGGGGCTATGATTTGTATTTCATCTATTTTGTACAAGAAAATCGAGATAATTTATTAAAAGATAATTATTATGATAAAAAATCATAATATTATCATTTTCTTATCCGACGGTCAAGAATCATGCTCACTTAACGGTCTCGATTACTCGGGTCGATGGTATAAAATCGGGTTCAAACAGTAATATAATGTGTGTTTGTTTAGTCATGTTAAGTTTCACTGAACTTGACTGCTTAGCTAGAATTAATAGTTCGTATTTAGTGCAAGCAGAGATTGAATTTAATAATGCAACTAAGTCAGACTATCTCTGTCACTGCGGTAACAATTGCCCTGCCTCTAACTTGGTGGGTGGCCATTTTAAATTATTTCTGATCGAACAAAGAAGAAAAGACAAAAAGAAGAATTTTTACAGTAAATTGGACAAATTGGACAAGTTACTTGTTATATCCATTTAATTAATTATATTTATTTTACAAAATATTTCATGTCATTCATCCAATGTATTAACTTTCAAATTGTTATAAGGTGTCGATTGAAAATTAATAATACTAATTTCATAATTTTGTGCATTAAATATACAAGTTAATTTACCTACCGACACAACAATAAACCTAAAACAGCTTCAACTATTGCATATATACTCCAATCCCTAATGCACAAAACAAAAGTTATATGTTCCGCGCAATTTTTACCTACAAAATAGTCTAATTTACCTATTCCATCAAACCAAAATTTAAAGGATCTAATTTACTTCCAAAATGGTCTAATTTACCTACATGATTTATGGGCATTAGATTACAAGTTTATTTAATTGCCTACAACAAATCCACAACATTCAAACATTATCTAATATCACTAATTTTTATTGGAATAGGTAAATTAATTTAAATGTAGGTAAATTAGTATAAATAGTTAAATTAATTTATATGTAGGTAAATTAGTATAAATATTTTATAAGTAGGTAAATTAATTTATATGTAGGTAAATACATGATTCAAACAATTTTTTTTTTGTACGAGATATGTCTAATTTTTTAATATGGTAAATTAATTTATATATGTTCCTAATATTTATGATGCAAGAAAGGTAAAATATCCATATGGATTTAATTGCTCATCATAATTAGGATGAGTAATAACATTTTTTATTAAGGAAAACTAATGAAAATGGCTTGAAAACTTTGAGTTTTAATGATAAGGACAAAATAAAGGGTAAAATGAATAGTACCAGGTTTGACTTTTTAGTGTAAAAATGTGGTTTTTCGTTAAAGTGAACAGTACCGCGGGCTTTTCGTTAAAACTCCCTTTTTATTAACCAAATTAGGATTTTGTGGCATAAGTTGTAAATGTGTTGTAATAGTTAGTTATATATTTGTTGACAGTCTATTTGAAATTTGGGTCTTATTTGAATGTTTAAAATTAGATGAGTTTTTGTTTGAAAAATAGAAGTTTCAAGTGTTGTATAGTATATTGTGAATAATTTGTGGATGGCCCACATGAATAGTTTGTTACTATTTATGCACAGTATTTTCACTATTCATTTGTGGAAAATTTGTAAAGTGAATAGTGCTTTCATTTGTTTATATAAAGGAAGAAGATGAGATGAAGTGTAGAGGTTCACGGACGGAAGAGAGAAGAGAGAAGAGAGAGAGAGGAGAAAAATATCTAATAGTAATAATATACATTACTTCCTCTGCAACAGTTTTGTGTTGGTATAATACTCTGCAACTACTTCATTCCTATTCCGAGTAAAGGTTATCTCTCTAAATTTTGCCTATTTATAACACGTTATCAGCACGATTCTCTAATCATTTTTCCTCATTTCCCTTCACCGAAAGAAAAAAAAAAAATGTTTCCTCTAAGATTTTTACTGTTCTTCTTCTTCCTCTGCCTCAATTACTGGAGATACCCTCATGAAGAACTGTTTGCACCATGTTTACTTCTAGTTCTCCAACTAACAGTTACTTATATCTTTGATTTTTTGTTTGGTGTAAATCTTGACTACTAACTTAGTGTTTATTTATGCAATCCAAGATGGTGCGGTATCATCGCCTATCTTGGACTACATATCTAATTTTGCTGCAAATTTAAGTGGAGCGGTATACTCGCCCACCCTATTATGCATATTTAATTTTATCGCAATTTTAGGTGGTGTGGAATAATCACCCATTCTGCTCTGCATATTTAATTTTATCGCAATTTTAGGTGGTGTGGAATAATCACCCATTCTGCTCTGCATATTTAATTTTATCGCAATTTTAGGTGGTGTGGAATAATCACCCACTCTGCTCTGCATATTTAATTTTATCGCAATTTTAGGTGGTGCGGTATAATCGTCCATCTTACTCTACATATTTAAATTTTCTTGTTGTTTAAAGTGGTGCGAAATAATCGCCCATCCTATACTTGTTTCGATAAGAATGGTGCGGTACAATCGCCCTTCTCATTAATCATGTAAATCTCGAGCCTGAAGTTTCGAGTACTTATCATTTTGGCCTGAAGATCAATAATTTGTAAGAACCAGAAGTTCTAACAATATACTCCTCCAGAACACATATTATTGCAAGTTCTTACACACCTCATTTTTTCTTTCAGAAAAGAAAATGGCAAATTTGACAAAGCTTGATTTTGCTGCCTTGGACATTACTGGAAAGAATTACCTTACATGGGTACTAGATGCCAAGATCCATCTGGAAGCAGCAAATCTTGGTGATACCATCAGGGATGAGAGCAACTCATCCTCTCAAGATCGGGCGAAGGCCATGATTTTTATTCGTCGCCATCTTGATGAGGCACTAAAGAGCGAGTACTTAACGGTTGAAGATCCGTTAGCCCTCTGGAATGCCTTGAGAAGCAGATACAATCACCAAACAACGGTGATTCTTCCAAGAGCTCGATATGACTGGACTCACCTAAGGATCCAGGATTTCAAGTCAGTGGCTGAGTACAATTCGGCGTTGTTCAGAATTACCTCTCAGATGAAGCTCTGTGGGGATACTATCACTGAGGAGATGTTATTGGAAAAGACTTTCAGCACATTCCACGCATCTAACATGGTACTGCAGCAGCAGTATAGAGCGCGAGGATTCACTGAATACAACCAGCTGATATCTGTGCTCCTGGTAGCTGAACAGAATAATGAGCTCCTGATGAAAAACCATAATTCCCGACCTACTGGATCAGCACCATTCCCAGAAGTGAATGCTGCTTCCCTTGAAAGGAATTCCATATCCTCTCGTGGCAATAATTACAAACGAGGGCGTGGCCACAAGCGAGGTAGGTGGAACGGGAAAGGCAAGAACCATGGTGTCCAGTTTCACAACCAGGTTCCAAGGTATAATCCAGGCCCGAGCTTTAAAAATGCAAATCGCCAGAAAGGAAAAGCTCATACGAACCCTCCTAGAAATCCTGAAGGAGGTTGTCATAGATGTGGTGGCAATGGACACTGGGCGCGTACTTGTCGCACCCCAAAGCATCTGGTGGATCTGTATCAAGCCTCCTTCAAGGAGAAGGGTGTCGAGATCAATTTCCTTGACAAGGCTCAACCAATGGAAACATCTGATCCGGTGACAAATTTATCGGGACAGTTAAACACAACCCACCTAGATGTTACAGACTTTGTTAATGAGAGAGGGAATGAAGTTTATGGGTCTGATTGAATTATCTATGTTTAATGTACTCCTGTTATTTGTACTTGTGGTTTAATGCTCGCATTTTTAATTCAATAAAAGTAGTATTCCAGTATGAATAAACTGCTTTTTCTTTACTCAGAGATCATGGATAAAAATTATGGTTATTATCAAAACAAGAGCAATGGCGGAGACTTTTGTCTTGCAGACAGCGCAACCACGCATTCAATACTTTGCGATCGAAAGTATTTCTCGAATTTGGTACTTGCAAAAGTAAAGGTAACAACAATATCAGGACCATCAGATGTAATTGAAGGCTCAGGAAAAGCCCAAATTATGTTACCAAATGGAACAATATTGTCTATAAAGAATGCATTGTATGGTACTCGATCCAGTCGAAATTTGTTGAGTTTTAAAGACATACGTCTAAATGGATACCACATTGAAACGAAAAGTGTAGAAAATGTGGAATATTTATGCATTACCTCTAATGATACCCAGAAGCGTATATTGGAGAAGTTGCATGGTTTATCGAGTGGATTGTATTATACATACATAAAGACAGTTGAGGCATATACTGTCATGAACCAGAAGTTCATTGATTCAAAGGTTTACATGCTTTGGCATGACCGTCTAGGTCATCCAGGATCTACCATGATGCGAAGAATCATTACCAACTCTAATGGACATCCATTATTGAGCAAACACATTGATGTCTCAAATGATAACCCTTGCAAGGCTTGTTCCCAAGGGAAGTTGGTAATTAGACCATCACATCTAAAGGTTGATGAGGAATCCCCATCATTTTTGCAAAGAATTCAAGGGGATATTTGTGGACCTATTCAACCACCTAGTGGACCATTTCGATATTTTATGGTTTTGGTTGATGCATCTACCCGATGGTCACATGTTTGCCTATTGTCTACTCGAAATGTAGCTTTTGCGAGACTTCTTGCTCAGATAATTAAGTTGCGAGCACAGTTTCCAGATCATCCCATTAAGTCCATTCGACTTGATAACGCTGGTGAATTTACGTCTCAAACCTTTGATGATTACTGCATGGCACTGGGCATTGATGTTGAACATCCTGTTCCTCATGTCCATACCCAAAATGGTTTAGCGGAGGCATTTATCAAGCGTCTTCAATTAATAGCCCGCACTCTGCTCATGAAAACGAAATTGCCAGTCTCTATATGGGGACATGCCATCTTACATGCAGCATCATTGGTTCGACTGAGACCCATAGCCAACCACCAATACTCATCAATACAACTCGTGTTTGGACATCAGCCAAATATTTCACATTTACGAGTTTTTGGTTGTGCTGTTTATGTGCCTATTGCACCACCACAACGAACTAAAATGGGACCTCAGCGCAGACTGGGAATTTATGTGGGTTTTGATTCACCATCTATCCTTAGATATTTGGAACCTTTGACCGGTGATATGTTTACAGCTCGTTTTGGTGATTGTCATTTTGATGAGACAGTTTTCCCGTCGTTAGGGGGAGAAAAGACCGTTCCAGAAGAACGGCAAGAGCTAACATGGGTTGTTCCCACCTTATCTCATTTTGATCCACGAAGCACTCAATGTGAAAATGAAGTGAAAAGGATCGTTCATCTTCAAGGTATTGCTAATCAAATGCCAGATGCATTTAATGATGCTTCGAAAGTGACACGGTCATATATACCAGCTGCAAACGCACCTGCAAGAATTGATGTCCCTGTTGGACAAAATAAAGTGGCAGCGAATGATTCATCCAATGCACGCCTGAAGCGTGGTAGACCCCCAGGTTCAAAAGATTCAGCTCCTCGAAAGAGAAAGATGAGGGCACAGTTGAACCCAAATGATATCATTCAAGAAAAGGAATTGAATGATAAATCCACAATTCTTGATTCTGTACTTCCAGAAAAAGAAAATGTCCTTGATGAGACACATGTCCCTGAAGAGACAGAAGTACATGAAAGCAAAGAAATATCCATAAATTATGCATGTACTAATGAATTGTGGGATCGAAATGAAATAATCATCGACGACATGTTTGCATTTGCAATAGCCACTGAAATTATATTAAGTAATGATATTGAGCCCCGCTCTGTTGATGAATGCAGACAGAGACAAGATTGGCCTAAGTGGAAAGATGCAATCCAGGCAGAATTAAATTCCTTGGAAAGACGAAGTGTTTTTGGACCAGTAGTCCAAACCCCGCCTGGTGTGAACCCTGTAGGTTATAAATGGGTATTCACAAGGAAACGCAACGAGAAAAACGAGATTGCAAGATATAAAGCACGACTCGTTGCACAAGGTTTTTCACAAAGACCTGGAGTTGATTATGAAGAGACATACTCTCCTGTAATGGACGCAATTACGTTTCGTTACTTAATAAGTTTGGTGATTTCAGAAAAACTTGACATGCGTCTTATGGATGTCATCACCGCGTATCTATATGGAGAATTAGATACTGACATATATATGAAAGTCCCAGAAGAACTTAAGTTGCCTGAAGCAAATAACAAACCACGGGGTATGTTCTCAATCAAATTAAGGCGATCACTATATGGGCTGAAACAATCTGGGCGAATGTGGTATAATCGTCTTAGCGAGTATTTGATTAAAGAAGGATATGCCAACAATGTCATCTGCCCTTGTGTGTTCATTAAGAAATCAAATACTGGATTTGCTATAGTGGCAGTATATGTCGATGATATGAACCTAGTTGGAACCCCTGAAGAGCTCAACAAAACTGCTGAATATCTGAAAAGCGAATTTGAAATGAAAGACCTTGGGAAAACCAAATATTGTCTCGGCTTGCAGATCGAGCATTGTGTTAATGGAATTTTGGTCCATCAATCAGCTTACATTGAAAAATTACTGGAGCGATTTGGCATGGACAAGGCTTATCCACTTAGCACCCCAATGGTCGTTCGTTCTTTGGACATTAAGAAATATCCATTCCGTCCAAAAGAAGATGATGAATTGGTCCTTGGTCCAGAAATACCATATTTGAGCGCAATAGGTGCTTTATTGTATTTAGCACAATGTACTAGACCAGATATAGCCTTTTCAGTTAACTTGTTAGCCAGGTACAGCTCTGCTCCAACAATTCGTCATTGGAAGGGAGTCAAAGATGTTCTACGATACCTTCGTGGGACAACAGATATGGGTCTCTTCTACTCAGACAAGCCCACAAATGAACATATCCTTGTTGGATACGCAGATGCTGGTTTTCTCTCCGATCCGCATAAAGCCCGCTCACAAAATGGATATGTGTTCACTAATGGAGATACTGCAATTTCATGGCGATCAACGAAGCAAACGCTTGTTGCTACATCTTCCAATCACTCAGAAATAATTGCTTTACATGAAGCAAGTCGTGAATGTTCTTGGTTAAGATCAATGATCCATCACATCCGGAATTCATGTGGTCTACCTTCAAAGACAGACACTCCAACTGTCATCCATGAAGATAATGCAGCCTGTGTCACTCAGATGAAGGAAGGATTTATCAAAGGTGACAAGACTAAACACATATCTCCAAGATTTTTCAGCGCGCATGAGCTTCAGAAGGCTAAAGTTATTGAAGTCAGACAAATTCGTTCCAATGAAAATTTAGCAGACTTGTTCACCAAATCTCTGCCAAAGTGCACATTTCAGAAGTTGGTGCAGGGGATCGGATTACGTCGGCTTACAAATTTGAAGAATACGGAATCAGGGGGAGATACAATTCAGGGGGAGCATCCATGATACATGTATGTTGTACTCTTTTTCCTTCACTTAGGATTTTTCCCACTGGGTTTTTCCTATCAAGGTTTTAACGAGGCAACATAAGCATGCTCAACACCATCCGGGTAAAGTTGTACTCTTTTTCCTTCGCTATGGTTTTTTCCCACAGGGTTTTTCCAAGCAAGGTTTTAATGAGGCAACTGATGTTGATATGTGGGCATCCAAGGGGGAGTGTTGTATAGTATATTGTGAATAATTTGTGGATGGCCCACATGAATAGTTTGTTACTATTTATGCACAGTATTTTCACTATTCATTTGTGGAAAATTTGTAAAGTGAATAGTGCTTTCATTTGTTTATATAAAGGAAGAAGATGAGATGAAGTGTAGAGGTTCACGGACGGAAGAGAGAAGAGAGAAGAGAGAGAGGAGAAAAATATCTAATAGTAATAATATACATTACTTCCTCTGCAACAGTTTTGTGTTGGTATAATACTCTGCAACTACTTCATTCCTATTCCGAGTAAAGGTTATCTCTCTAAATTTTGCCTATTTATAACATCAAGGGCTTATATATAAATAACCCTTATTAATTTTGGGTGACTTCAATGCCTCTCTCAATGGTCAGGAAAAGTGTGTGGGAGTCAAGGGGCATAGCTTGGCTGCATCCACAAATTTTCTTGCGCATATCATGGCTTTTGTAGCCGATCCCTGACACCCATTAACCCCATGCCTTTTGGTTGTTGTGTTGGGACAAAAAAGGGGTCCTACGTCTCCACTACCACTTCATTAAATAGGAGGAGAAGAGACCCAATGCCTCACTCATCACCCACTACCGATCTCTATCTAGCTAGATCTTTGTCTGTGTTTCTCTCTACTGTGTCTGTGTGTTGTTGGGAGAGAAGAGAAATCATGTCTAAGGGAAGAGGCAGTGCAGTGGTTGCTACGGTGGTGCTCCTCCTCGCTTTGCTGCTCCACTGTGAGTGGGCGGATGCAAAAACCTACACCGTTGGGGATAGAGGTGGTTGGACCTTTAATGTTGCTGGGTGGCCTAGTGGAAAGACTTTTAGAGCCGGTGACATACTCGGTTAGTAAATTTTGATATATCCTTGCCCTAGCTCAGAGCATGTGCATGCAATGATCATTTCTTTATCATTTTACTACGATGTAAGTTGTTATCAGCATTCTAAAAAATCATTACATATTCAACCTCGATATGAAATCATGAAGAATTTGTAATTTTTGGAGTCTTAAAATGTATCATTTTCTAATTGGTTCGTACGTACTAGGAAGATATAGATAGTAGATCTTGAAAAAACATGCATGATGAGTTTGACTGGATTTGGTTTTGCTGGTATAGGAGAGAATAGACATCTTGTTGTAATTTGCAGGTTGGTTTGAAATGTTTTTAAAATGGTTGAAAGCATTATAATTAAAATGTTTTAGAAACTAATCATTAATAAAAATAAGTGAATCTTGAAAAAATACTTGAAATGCTTCATGCAAGAAGTACATAATTTATGTTTCTTGCAAACTACTTTTGAAATAAAAAATATTTTCACTAAAAACATTTTTAGTTATTTAGAAAGCACTTCTAAACGAGCTTGCATTCTTCAATAATAATAGTTAGTGATATGTATGTATATAGAAAAGTTAACTAATATTGTGTTGCATGGATTAACATATGATTAATTAACAAGTATGTATATATAGTTTTCAACTACGGGGCAGCTGCGCACAACGTGGTGGCTGTGAACAAAGCCGGGTACCAGACATGCAGCACTCCAAGAGCTGCAAAGGTCTATCAAACTGGAAGAGACCAGATCAGACTTGCTAAAGGACAGAACTTCTTCATCTGCAATTTCCCCGGTCACTGCCAATCTGGAATGAAAATTGCCATTACTGCTGCCTAGTGTAGTGTTCCTACCTTCCTACCGACCTAATAATAAAGTCTGCCTAACTAGAGGTTGACTAGCTTATATATATCTACATATCACACCTCTTTTTTTCGATACTCTTGTTTAATCCCGTCTATTTTTGCGTTTACTTATTTAATGACTAAAATAAAAAAAAAATTATGTGTATATGAAGAAAATAAATCGTTAATTTTCCGGACTACTCAATGGTATATACTGAATAGACACCCTCGTCTCAAGGTAAAAAACACACCCTCGTCAATTAATTATTCAAACCAACAATACATATGATTCAAAGAACAAACATAGTTCACTGATTTTACTTAAACTCAGTCAAGGCTTTTGCCTCATACAAAAACTGATTTTACTTAAACTCAGTCAAGGCTTTTGCCTCATACAAAATCTTAATAAAGTGAGGAATTATATTATTATTTAGCAGTGACTGCTATCTTCATCCCAGCAGCACAGTGGCCAGGAAAACCGCAGATGAAGTAGTTTTGTCCTTGCTGAATTTTGATCACATCGTTTCCCGTCGACAAGAGCTTGCCGCCGACTGTGCATGTCCTGTAACCATTTTCATCCACGACTGCCACATTGTGGAATGCATTATTGTATTTGAACACTGCAAATAAGATTCCATTGCAATCAAATTAGATACCAATTAATTAAATTAATGTATGAATTAACAAAAAAAGTAATATTAGGAATACCAGATTTTTATATTTTGGGCACTAACATGCCATATATACCCCCACAAGTTTCTTCGGCTCTTGATAGACTCCTTAAAAAATGAGACTCTCTATAGACTTTCTGTCACTTCATTTTTTTGCACAATATTTTGTATTGTTGGCACGAGAATTGACGGTAAACTGTGGAGTGACATAAAGTTTATGAAGAATCATATTTTTGAGAGAATCCACTTAGCTTTCATCCTTCAAATTTTATTTTTTTCACTAAAATGTTTCTTTGGAAAACATTTGTTAACCTCTATTAAAATCAATGATGTAGCATAACTCAATCACTCCACATTTGTTTAGAAACTAATCATTAATAAAAATACAAGTGAATCTTAAAAAAAAAACACTTGAATTGCTTTTTGCAAAATGCACATAATTTATGTTTCTTGCAAACTACTTTTGAAATAAAAAATATTTTCACTAAAAACATTTTTAGTCATTTAGAAAGCATTTCCAAACGAGCTTGCATTCTTCAATAATAATAGTTAGTGATATGTATATATATATAGAAAAGTTAACTAATATTATGTTGCATGGATTAACATATGATTAATTAACAAGTATGTATATATAGTTTTCAACTACGGGGCAGCTGCGCACAACGTGGTGGCTGTGAACAAAGCCGGGTACCAGACATGCAGCACTCCAAGAGATGCAAAGGTCTATCAAACTGGAAGAGACCAGATCAGACTTGCTAAAGGACAGAACTTCTTCATCTGCAATTTCCCCGGTCACTGCCAATCTGCAATGAAAATTGCCATTACTGCTGCCTAGTGTAGTGTTCCTACCTTCCTACATACCTAATAATAAAGTCTGCCTAGCTAGAGGTTGACTAGCTTATATATATCTACATATCACATTTCGATACACTCTTGTTTAATCCTGTCTATTTTTGCGTTTACTTATTTAATGACTAAAATAAAAAAAAATTATGTGTATATGACGAAAATAATAGTGGGGTCATTTCTAAAGCAAACCCCTATCCTGCCATGCCTATGCCGCAAGTAAATAAAAATGGAGTTTTAACGAAAAGTCCGCGGTACTGTTTACTTTAACGAAAAATTATATTTTTACACTAAAAAGTCAAATTTGATACTATTTATTTTACCTTTTATTTTGTCCTTATCGTTAAAACTCAAAGTTTTGAAGTCCTTTTCGTTAATTTTCCTAAATAAAAAAAGGCCTTCTTCCCAGCCCTGGAAGCTCACGTAATGCCTTATCTAGTCGGTCCAAATCATGCGTTTATGAGAGATGCCAACTCCAATTACTGTCTGTGTACGATCTATTCTACCTCCTCTACGTTCATTCTTTCTTTTTTGATCGAGCGAGCAAACTACTTTTCATAACCTTGATGATCCACTATGAGAGCACTATATATGCTAGCAAAATATATGTTGCTGGATACGCTGTATGTAACTTTTTCACCACTACTTTGTGGGTGAAGAAATAATAGTCTGAGAGTCTTGGTGCTAGCTTTAGGGCCACATTGGACCATTCAATGGTCGCCATTGGGAAGGATCACTTTATGTAAGCCACGATAAGGTGGCCTTTCTCTCTGCTCTATCCCTCTTCTCTCCCCCGCTAAGACCTTTACTCACAAACTCTGGTTCCCAGCTGCCGGCCCCTTTCCTTGATTGGGGTCGGTGGCAAGCCTTAAATTTACTTTTCCTGCCGCTCATCTTGTGTTCCCTCCATGGATCTCATTTGGAGACATGCTTAGGGTTTGGGTGGCTCTCAAAGTGTATTTAGCACTACTTGGTAAGATTATGGGAGCACTTATAGCGCGGGTGGTTTTCCACCCCTATTCTCCGTTTCATCCAATTGGTTTGTTGGGTCTTCTTGTCGATGGCAGCGGCTTCGCGATGGTGGTGTGGCTGCTTGGGTGGTGGCAGTTGGTCCCTCATTTTAGATCGAGGGTTTTATGTTTTAGGGTGTTATGGGCTCGCTGTTGGGCTCTTCCCCTTGTATTTTATTTGGTTGTATTCTTCCTTGCTTGGTTGTTTTGGTTTGTCTATGGACTTTTCTAACCTTGTATTAGCTAGCTTTTATCTAATGAATTTCACTTTGTTTGACAAAAAACCAAAAGAGACTCTTTGTGCCGTGCTCGGTTCATAAAGTGTCATAATTAAAGAAAAGAGAAAATAAAATAAAAATGGTAGAAGAAATTGCAATGCCTTCTTTATTAAATTGTTATGGGGATTTGACTTTATTTTTTAAGAGGAAGAAAAGGAAAAGAAAAAGAAGTGCAAAATAAAATGATTAGGATTGCCATGCCTTCTTCATTAGTTGGGTAATGCTAAAAAAACTAAGGGTAAAAGACTGTTTACTACCCTAATGTTTCGTGGTTTTCAACATTTAGTACATCAAGTTTTTTTCGTCTCAGAGTCATACCTAAAGTGTAAATTTTGGGACAGTCTCATACATCCGTTAGTCAAACTGTTAAGTTTTTCGTTAACTGTGACGTGGCGCACTGACTGGGCGCCACGTGTCATCCACGTTTTTTTTTCTTCTTCTTCTTCTTCTTCTTTCTTCTTCTTCTTCTTCCTCCGACTGTAACTTTCTTTTTTTCTTTTTTTTTTTTTTTTTTTTTTTTGCTTCTTCCTTCTCCTTCTTCCTTCCTTCCTCCTTCCTTTCCCTTTCTTCCCCTTCTTCCTTCTTCTTCCTTCTCATTCTCTTTCTTCTTCCTCCGAAATCTGGGGAAGTTTGTTTTTTTCTTTCTTCTTCCTTCCCCTTCTTCCTTCTTCTTCCTTCTCCTTCTTCTTCCTTCTCCTTCTTCTTCTTCTTCTTCTTCTTCTTCTTCCTCCGAAATCTGGGGAAGTTTGTTTTTTTTTTTCTTTCTTTCTTCTTCTTCCTCCGACTGTAATTTTTTCTTCCTCCTTCTCCTTCTTCCTTCCCCTTCTTCCTCCTTCTTCTTCTTCTTCTTCCTCAGAAAAAAAAAAAAAAAAAAAAACACTTTCATCTTCCCCCAAATTCGGAGGAAGAAGAAGAAGAACGAAGAAGGGGAAGGAAGAAGGAGAAGAAGGAGGAAGAAAAAAAAAAAAAAAAAAGCTTCCCCATATTCGGGAAGAAGAAGGAGAATGAGAAGGAAGAAGAAGGAAGAAGGAAGAAGGGGAAGAAAGGGAAGGAAGGAGGAAGGAAGGAAGAAGGAGAAGGAAGAAAAAAAAAGAAAAAAAAAGAAAAAAAGAAAGTTGCAGTCGGAGGAAGAAGAAGAAGAAGAAGGAAGAAGAAAAGAAAAGAAAGAAAAAATAAAAAAATAAAAAAATAAAAAAATAAAAAACGTGGATGACATGTGGCGCCCAGTCAGTGCGCCACGTCACAGTTAACGAAAAACTTAACAGTTTGACTAACGGATGTATGAGACTGTCCCAAAATTTACACTTTAGGTATGACTCTGAGACGAAAAAAACATGATGTACTAAATGTTGAAAACCACGAAACATGAGGGTAGTAAACAGTCTTTTACCCAAAAACTAAATTTGTAGATCAAATAGAGTGTCCGTATACATAAGATTTTTCCTTCTCCAAAATGAGTATCTGAGTATAAGTAATTTTTTTTACAGTGTAAATTAAGGTAGTAATTCCACAATTGTAATTAAAAATTAATTAACTCGAATACGTGGTGGGGTTGGATCTGCTTATAACTAGCGAGTTTCCGCTACAATGCTCCTAAGTTTTAGTGGCACATTTTTACACCAATGCTACATACCACTCAGTTATATGGGTTCTTATACAAGATTTAACCTTTGTACATGTCCATTAGACCCTCTACATGCAAGACCTAATCGTTAATTTTCCGGACTACTCAATGGTATATACTGAATAGACACCCTCGTCTCAAGGGAAAAAACACACCCTCTTCAATTAATTATTCAAACCAACAATACATATGATTCAAAGAACAAACATAGTTCACTGATTTTACTTAAACTCAGTCAAGGCTTTTGCCTCATACAAAATCTTAATAAAGTGAGGAATTATATTATTATTTAGCAGTGACTGCTATCTTCATCCCAGCAGCACAGTGGCCAGGAAAACCGCAGATGAAGTAGTTTTGTCCTTGCTGAATTTTGATCACATCGTTTCCCGTCGACAAGAGCTTGCCGCCGACTGTGCATGTCCTGTAACCATTTTCATCCACGACTGCCACATTGTGGAATGCATTATTGTATTTGAACACTGCAAATAAGATTCCATTGCAATCAAATTAGATACTAATTAATTAAATTAATGTATGAATTAACAAAAAAAGTAATATTAGGAATACCAGATTTTTATATTTTGGTCACTAACATGCCATATATACCCCAACAAGTTTCTTCGGCTCTTGATAGACTCTTTAAAAAATGAGACTCTCTATAGACTTTTTGTCACTTCATTTTTTTGCACAATATTTTGTATTGTTGGCACGAGAATTGACGGTAAACTGTGGAGTGACATAAAGTTTATGAAGAATCATATTTTTGAGAGAATCCACTTAGCTTTCATCCTTCAAATTTTATTTTTTTCACTAAAATGTTTCTTTGGAAAACATTTGTTAACCTCTATTAAAATCAATGATGTAGCATAACTCAATCACTCCTCATTTGTTTTCATCAATAATCTTTTGTTCATCGTGATTCTTGATCAATATATCTCAATACTTTTTATCCAAAGCACCGAATTTCCAACAAGTAAAAAAAAATTAGGGCTCATTTGATAACTTATTTCATTTTTTGTTGTAAATATTTATTTTGATGTGGAAATATATACATGACAGAAATGAGAGAACGAATCAAGAATAAGAGAGATGTAGAAGAAATATACAAGAAAAAACACATAAAATGAAACAAAAAAAATCATTTTCAGTTGGTTTCACTTTCAAAACTTTGTTTCCATTAGTATGCTTTTTCTCGTATCTCCATTGCTCTTTTTAATATCCCATTTTTGTAATATACATTTCTCGTATGTTAACCCAAAAGTAAAAAACTAAAATGGTCATCAAACGAACACATACACATGATTTATAAATTGGCTGCAACTTAAATCATAAAACTTACCCAACGTATCATTGGCAGTAAAGTTCTTGCCATTAGGCCAGTCGTGAACCTTTAAGTTCCAGCCATCACCCTCTCCGACGGTGAAGGTTTTGGCATGAGCAGTCTCACCGTGAAGCATCATGCACAACCCTATCGCTATCACTGCGGTAACAATTGCACTGCCTCTAACCTGGGTGGCCATTTTCTGGTTTTTCCTGGTCGAACAAAGGCGAGAGTAAAACTATATGGAACCTATGTGGTGGTTGTTCACGTTTTATAGGAACTCAATCTGGGGTTTTTAATGTTTTACCATTTTTATAAAGATATGTTTTTCTTTTATTCAAATTTGTATTTAGAATATAGTTTTTTTATTTCCTAAGAGAGATAGAAATAGACTTATTTTTGATAAATAATAAGGAAATGATTTTTCATAAAAATGGTAAAACTTCAAATACATTTTGTCTAAGAAAATCAAAAGGTGGCACTGGATCCAGACCAGCCACTTAAAAATGGTTAATTTAGATTACGATCATAATGCATTTCATTTCCCATTATTTACTTTTTATTTTCTCCCAAAAAAAAGAGAGTAAATAATGGGAAATGCATTATGATCGTAATGTATAATTACTTTATGAGAAATGCTAACGGGACTCATTAAAGAGGATTTGTGTAGATTCTCTGCCACCTCACAATTTAATGTTAATTCTCGTACCAACATTATAAAACATTGTGCCAAAACATGAGATGGTTGAGATGTTGGAAAATAAAAGAGAAAGTATTTTAAGGTTTGATTTAATTAGTGATTTTATATGATTTAATAAAGGTTTTATATATTTTGATTTGGTCTAGGATTGTTTTGGTTTATTTTCTAGTATTGCTCCTTTGTTATCTTATAAATACCTCCTTGCAGAGAAGAATAAAGTATTGAAGTTGTATTTGAGAATTGAGGGATTGTAGAAAATTCTAAATTTTGCCTAAACCCTTTATTTTCAACTAGAGAATCTATGGAGAGTTTCCCTTTTAAAATAATCTCCTTAACATTGATAGGGTTAATGTGGAGCAAAAAATAATCAAGAAAATTATGGAGGTGACACGTGGAGTTTTGGGTGAAAATGACAAAATTACCCTCAAGGCACACATGGATTCTCACGCGCATGCAACGGACAATAACGGCTCAATCAAGGAAGAGTCAAAGGTGAACAAAATGGTATTTATTCAAATCCCTCTCATCACTCCTCATCAAATTCTTATTCAAACGGTAACTCCCAATTTTCCTATTTAATTTGGGGATTAATTGTCATGTTAATTGCAAGATATTATTTTACATAATATCTTGCAATTATTCACACAAATTCACCATATATGGCCGGCCACTATTCTCCAAATAGGGCCGGCCACACCCCAATAAATAGTCATATTCTCCCACTAAAATGCTAAGTCATTTGCTACCCACAAACTCCTAAACACATTCTTTTCAGAATTCTAACTGTGGCATCAGAGATTCTTCGGCCAAAGCCCCCTCCCCCCCCATTCATCGTGGGTGCGTGATGATTTTGGCCTTAATCGTAGGAGTTATTATTTTACAAGTGCATTTTCGTCAAAGGAGAAGATGGCGGAAATTTGCATCTACAGTTAACACATGGTTTTTCTACCTTGGTGCATAAAGTATCATAATAAATGTGGGTAGAAGCTATTGGATGTAAAAATACATCGGTAGAGGAGCGTTCCGTCTAGATAAGAGCACAACGGTTGACCATCTTCTGATTGTTAATACAATATATAATGACCGCAAATAGTTCTACACTCTTGACCCTAGAAATTCATGGAGGGTTGTTCTATGGCCACCTATACAAACCTCATTTCCGTTCATTTTCTATCCGTTCAAGTTGAGCTTGTGAAATAGTAGTCTTTGGCTTTTAAGAAGTATTGCATTTGGCCTTGGAAGGAGTTCTTCGACTAATCCGACTTCCGCCTTTAGATTTCTTAGGTCTTTCGGGTTGGAAAAATGAGTTTGATAACAATAATATAAGAATCAAATTCTCACAGTGAGTTGGAAAATATGAGTGCAATGAGAGTTATTCTTATTTTTGAGTTTTATATATATTAAAATCATAAATTTGATGCCTGTACAATAAATGAGAGAGAAAGAAAAATAGTGACCAACCGTAAAATACAAAAAGAAAAAGTAGATGTGTCTCACATTTAATTTATAAAACTGATTCCTATCAAACTCATACCAATATGTCAATAGTGTAATATTAAACAATCCCACGTTGCTTGTTTCTTATATGTAGACATCAAACTCACATAAGTAATTGCAAAAAGCTAGAGTTGTAACATCCCACATCGCCCAGGGGAGTGATCCTTAAATGTATATTTCCATCCCTACCTAGCACGAGGCATTTTGGGAGCTCACTGGCTTCGGGTTCCGTAGGAACTCCGAAGTTAAGCGAGAAGGAGGCCATAGCACTCTCAGGATGGGTGACCCACTGGGAAGTTGCTCGTGAGTTCCCAAAAAACAAAACCGTGAGGGAATGGTAAGCCCAAATCGGACAATATCGTGCTACGGTGGTGGAACGTGCCCAGGATGCGGTGGACCCGGGCCGGGATGTGACAAATGGTATCAGAGCCAATCCCTGGCCGGAAGTGTGCCGACAAGGACGTCGTGCCCCTAAGGAGGGTGGATTGTAACATCCCACATCGCCCAGGGGAGTGATCCTTAAATGTATATTTTCATCCCTACCTAGCACGAGGCCTTTTGGGAGCTCACTGGCTTCGGGTTCCGTAGGAACTCCGAAGTTAAGCGAGAAGGAGGCCATAACACTCCCATGATGGGTGACCCACTGAGAAGTTGCTCGTGAGTTCCCAAAAAACAAAACCGTGAGGGAATGGTAAGCCCAAAGCGGACAATATCGTGCTGCAGTGGTGGAACGTGCCCGGGATGTGGTGGACCCGGGCCGGGATGTGACAAGAGTGGCGATATTTGTATCAAACTCACATAAGTTACTGCAAAATGTAAAATACACATTCTGAGGCATTTTGCATTTGTGGTTGGAGATGCTCAATATTCGACACTAATATACAGTAAGAGAAGGAAAAAGAGTTTGAACTTATTATGCAATGAGTTGAATAAACATAACTTTGAAGTTTTATTTTCAATGTATTGAGAATACAGACCGGTCGCACCAAATTTCATGATACAAGTAATTGAAATTTTTTTGGGTAAATTACATAGTAACCCCTCAGGTTTGAGGTTTATTACAACCCCATACAACATCTTTAAAACATTTCACTTTCATACCTCAAATAGTATTTTATATCAATATAATACATCCGTTAGATTTTCCATCAATTAATCTGTTAAATGATGATGTGGCTGCCACATTTGTGTCACGTGGCTGCCAAATGTGTGCCACATGGCAATTTTTTTTATTAAAAAAAAACAAATGAATGTTCAACCCAAAAAAAAAAAAAAAAAAAAACCCCAAACCCAGATCCCATCACCCCCACAAACGATTATCCCTTCCCCAGATCCCCTATCCCACCCTCAGCGATTATCCCCCCCCAACCCTTCCCATCTGCGACCAACCTCAACGTAGCACCCCCCAACCCCGCGACCCACCTCACTCAAGCCCCCTCCACACTACCTGCAACCCAGAAAAGAAAAGAAAAAAAAAACTCATCTCCCTTTCCCTGCAACCCAAATCCCATCTTCCCCAATGGGTATGGATTTAAGGAGTGGAGTGTGTAGAGGAGGGAAGAGGGTGGGTGCGGAGGAGGACGTGGAGGATGGGTGCGGTGGGTTTGGGAAAGACGGGAAGGGGAAGAAAGGGATTGGTTGCAAGGAAGGGGGGTCGGGGAAGATGAATATAAGTTTTTTAATTTTTTTCACTCTTCTTCATCTTTTGGGCTGCAGGTTGCAGGTTGGGTTTTGTTTTGGGGGGGGGGGAGGGAAGACAAAGTGGGGTTAGGTTTTTGGTTTTTTTTTTTTTTTTTTTTTTTTAATTATAAATTTATTTAGAAGATTTAGGTTTAAAAAAAAAATTTTAATTTTTTTTTTTTTTGCCACATAGAACACATTTGGGAGCCACGTCAGCATTTAATAGATTAATGGATGGAAAATCTAACGGATGTATTATATTGAAATAAAATAGTATTTGGGGTATGAAAGTGAAATGTTTTAAAGATGTTGTATGGGGTTGTAATAGACCTCAAACTTGAAGGGTTACTATGTAATTTACCCAAATTTTTTTTTTAAGTATACAATCACTTTTATATTATGATATTTGATATATCAATTCGTCTTGTCGACAGGCTGAAAAATATCTCGAGGCTCTTAAGTGTAAAGCGGCAAGGCATATCATGCAGGATTAATGATTGGATGACGATTAATTAAAATCTAATAATAATTATGGTAAACCAGTAAGCAGTGCAGCCGAACACACAGTTAAGCCTTGAGCATCACGACTTTTGGTTCGTTTTGTTTGTTGGTTTGGAATTTAATTTATTTATAAAAAAGAGAATCATCAGAATTCTTCGTCGAAGAAGAAGAAAAAATTAAGGGAAAAATCAAATCAGAGGGCTAGAAATCCGGGAGAGGGTTGCGAGGATGATGGCGGCGTCTTCGAAGATGGTGGTGGTTTCAACCACGAATTCGGATCTGCCGCGGAGAGAGTCTATATGTTCCCTCTCCACTCTCATGGCTGACAACGACGACGACCATCGCAAGCATCCGTCTCTTACCATGGACGACATCCTCAAGAACATCTACAGCTCCACTGCCACCAACGACATGGACGACAACGATCATCATCAGCAACATCAGCATCACGCCGAGGCGAGGTCCGTCGACGACGTCTGGAAGGAGATCGTCGCCGGCGGGGTGGGAGTGCGAATGGGAGAGGAGGAGGAGGGAGCGGCCGAGGGAGACGGCGGGGATCAGGTGCGGGCAGGAGAAGGAGGCGGTGGCGGTGGGATGGAGGAGATGACCTTGGAGGACTTTCTCACCAGGGCTAGGGCCGTGAGGGAAGAGGACGTCAACGTGACTGCCAGCGGAGTTCCGATTGGGTACGGGCAGTTCCAGGTGCAGCCTCCTCCTCCTCCTCCCCCGCCTCCAGCTGCTCAGGGTCAGCTGGTGTACGCGAACGGGACGACGAGTGGAGGCGGAGGCAGAGGAGGTGGCGGAGGAGGGAGAGCTGGAAAGAGGAGAGTGGTGCAGGAGGCTCCGCTGGATAAGGCGACGCAGCAGAAGCAGAGGAGGATGATCAAGAACAGAGAATCCGCTGCTCGGTCCAGGGAACGGAAGCAGGTTCGGTTCATTCTTTGCCGGATCATGTTTGTTTGGTTACTGAGAAAATGTTGATGTAGTTTAATTTAATTTGATTGGAAACAAACAGAAATCTGAAATCGGTTATTGAAATTGCTGTGTTTTGATTGCGATTTTAGGCTTACACCGTAGAGCTCGAATCTCTGGTAACGCAGCTGGAGGAGGAAAATGCGCGGCTCCTCAGACAACAGGTCTATTAATTCTTCAATCGTTTCTTACAATTTGGTCATATACTTTTACCATTCTATTTACAACACGGTTTTTCGCTCTAATCCCGTATGAATTTTGCATTCTGAGTTTATGCCTAAGTGATCTTCTACTTCGGATGCAGGCCGAGCAGACGAAGGAGAGGTTTAAGCGGGTATGTCTATGTGTCTGTTTTCGTGAATACTTTCTCATACTTTGTGAAATAACGTTTTCTATACATTCGACGAGAGAAATAGAGAGATCTTTGCATTATATATGCAGATGCCTGGCTATTTAGAATCTGGATACATCTATGAACTGTGACCCGTCTTTGTGTGTTTATCTCTTTCAATATCATAAACAACTTGTAGGGATGATCATGTTATACATAGCAGATTCTAGTTCTTATAGCATACAATCGAACTCTCCTTCCATTCAGCTTTAAGTTTTGAAGTACGTGTTGAAATTGATACGAGTTACTTTCTAGCTTTTACTGATTTTTGACCTTGGATTGTGAAGATTGCTCTGTAGAACAGTACCTAATAAGATTTTTGTTTAAGAAACATTGCCATCACTTACGTAGCAGGTTCCCGGGATGGGTAGAAAAACATTGCCAGTAACAGATAACGGGATGGGTAGAAAGAATCCGAATGGCTCCACGAGATTAAGATTACTTTTCATAAACGCAACGAAATCCATTAATAAAAAGGTTTCGTTTGCTTCTTGAACCTTCCTGATGCAAGAGGTCTGTTAAACACGGGTAAAGCTTGGCTAGGGAATCGTCGCACTAGCAGAAATTCAATTTTAGCGATTAAATGTCGACGCCATCTGGTTGCTTAGTATTGAGTTCTATAGCTTATAACTCAACAAACCGGTTCGTGCATAGCAAACTTGCTGATTTCATTGTTTTCTTCATATAGATCAAGCTGCATTTTGTAAGTGTAGTAAATGATCTAACTCTCTCTCACTCTGTCCGCACTTGCAGCTCATGGAGAACCTCATTCCGATTGTAGAGAAGCGGAGACCACCACGAGTTCTTCGCAGAGTACATTCGATGCACTGGTAGATGCGGTACCACGTTGTCTGCAGTTATACATACAAGAAATTTGGTATACAAATACGTAAAAAAGAAAAACGGACTAAGGGTTGATAAGCTGTTGGTTAAATCTTTTAGTAGTCGAAGCGGATTTCGTAAAGAGAAGCAGGTACAGCTGAAGCTTTGAATTAATTTCGATACAAGTAATGGTGGATGCTCTCAATCGACGGCTTGTGGGAGATCCTTCACAAACATCTGCCAAGTCCATTGTAATTATCATTTGTAGAAATAACCTTCTCATTTACAGCACATCGGTTGCCCTTCATCCCGATTGAAGGGCAAGCCGATGGTGCCAGACGATGGACTAATTCATACTAATGTTACTTGTTTACTCGTGGGAGATTTTCGAATGTGGTATACCGATGTTGATCGGTTTTAGAATGTGGTATACCGACGTTGATCCGTTCACGATTTGTAAATATGTAACTAAATAGGACTTGAGTTATATGTAGGGGTGGTTTTGGTACATTACCGTACCAAAACCTCTGTACCAATTACCATATCTATTACCATTACCGTTCCAAATTTTCGATATACCGAATATCGATATATCAAATAGTTTGGTTGATATGGTATGCCGAATATCGGTATACCAAATATTTTGGTTGATATGGTACGCCAACGGTAATTGTCACTTTGTTTTACATCACTTAGTTTGCCCAAAATCTAATATTTTTTAATTAATGTAGAAGTGTAAAAAATAAAAAAAATATATATAAACGCTCGTAATGACAAGCTTTACAACTTTCGTGAAGAGCTTAACTTTGAAATTCGCCATTATAATCATATAAATCATAGATCAAAATTTAACCGTTGATTGTTGTTTACATTTACGCTTCATTTTTCTCATCAAAATTTGTTTTTGTTTTTTTTGGATTTTCTTTTCTGAAAACATGATCTATTAGAGGATGCAGAAAGATGAACGGTTTGGATCGTTGATATAATGTTCAGAGTTTTACGGTTAGTGAAAATATTGCTTGATGTTTATAAAGTTCCTATAAACTATATGACATCGACTCATATTTTAGTTAACCGTAAATATCGAAATGTGATATCAAATATCTGAACCATTCATCTTCTTACATCCGCCAGATGATCATGTTTTAAAAAAAAAAAAAATTAAAAAAATGAAATTCAGTAAGAAGAATAAAGCGTAAATGACAATCGACGGTTAAATATAAATTTAAGATTTATAGATTATAGTGTTGGATTTTGAAGCTGACCCCTTCATGAAAGTTGTAAAGCTTGTCACTATAAGTGATTGTACATATATTTTTTTTTACATTTTTTAAACTTCTACAATAATTATATTAATTTTGCCCTCAAATAATTATATGAATAAATACATAATATAATATTAATAATATTGGTAGGTACGGTGGTTTTGGTTACCAATACATTACCGAAACAGTATGGTACGGTACAAATACCGTACCATTACCAATTGGTACAAATTTTTGGTAATAATTTGGTATGGTATAGTTGGTAAGGCGGTTGGTACAGTAATTTGGTAAAAATTTCCACCCCTAGTTATATGTATCAAAAGATCCAGAGTTACAACCAAACTGTAAGAATGTTGCTAATTCGAACATAACATATACCAACCAAACTGTGACATACAGACCTCATTTTCCTACGTCCCAGAAACAAAAAATGCTAGTTGCGCGAGAAACCGAAGAGATTCTTACACGAAGAGATTCGTTCACGACGCTTGTTTACCCTTTGTATTGTTGCTGACCACTTTACTTCTCTCCTTGCAACTTGGAAATATGCAAAACAACGAATGTATTCGCGGATTTGTACATTTCATGCTCAGTCGAAACTTACCTCTTTTAAGTTACTCCAGATTGTTTGCGCTGCTCAAAAGTTCGAGACCCTCCGTTCTGCAATTCATTATCCTACGGAATACTTCCCTAATTTGGCGTTCCAGCGGATCCAATCCATTCTTAAGGTTTTCACAAATCGATGCTAACTCCTGCAGTTCTTGCTCGACTTCCACTTTCTGTTCCTCTGTTAATGGAAACTGAACCAGATCCATCAAGTCTGTCATGTGGCGTGCACATCTCTCGACATGATAAATCTCCCTCAGCAGCCCATGTGAGTTATGGCGCTCTCGCTTCTTAGATTCCTCTATTATCCGTTCATGAAGTGAGGATAATGGGATGCCCCAGGAGTACTGCGGTGGGATTGAAAAATGAGTGCTAATGCCTCGATCCTGACATGGGATCGCAGCCACGAGAGACGACAAAACAAATGTGAGCACAGAACTCATTGTGAAAACAGAGCCTGCAAGCCTATTTGTTGCAATAACCTCATTTCCACGAGGTGCTACCAAGTTGCTTGCAATTGACTGAAGCTGCTTAGCTGCAGACCAAGAGTGTGATACGCTCCACGAGTTAGAGCGGGAATGCCCAGTTGAACTCCCAGATGAGTGTTGGCGACGGCGAGCATCCTTTCTTGTGTTATTGTTAAGCCCAAAAGACCAGTTGCGGTGAGAAAAAACAGACCCAGAGTCTCTCTCATCAAGCATTTCAATTGCCAAATCCACCAAAGCCTTTCTTGCTCGACGGAACTGGCCCTCACTGAATACCCTCTGGCGAGACTCCAAGGCACACAGAACGATCTCTAAATGCTTATGCCACACACGAATCTTGTCAATCCCATCACGAGCAGCATTGCAAATGTCAAGTGCCTTCAAGCTCCTATCTAAGTATTCATCCGCCCAATGATCCAACGGCGGTTTAGAAACCTGCGCCTTGTTTTTCAACAATAAAACCCTGAATTCGTCTTGGCAGCTAACGAAAACATCCAAAAGTTTCCGAATCCACGCAATGGAGAGCAATTCATCAGCACCAACAGCTGACAAGTCATGAAACAGTTCTGTCACAAGTTTTTGAAAAGATTGAACCTCTAATTCCTGCTCACTGGAGTCCTGATTAGCTTCTGTTGATTGAAATGGCTCCCGCCGGCTCCAAATTGAGCGACCAAACGAAGTCAATGGCGAAGAAGAACCCGAATTGTGCGTAGAAGGCATGCTGACAAAGCCAAAGATAACAACACCAAACCCCTCAGAACACTAAAAAAAACCCACAGAATTCACAAAATCAACAGAAACCCATATCCGATTCAGCTAAATTCGATGCACCAAAGCGCGAAAAATCGACAACAATTCAAAACCCACCTACAATTCATTCAGGTTTATCAGCTTGAAAACTCACAAATTTTAGCCTTTATTCTTCTACCTTTACTCAAACAACCGAATGCAAAGATTTGAAAACCCTAACACAAAATTTAAACACAAACCCACCTCTAAAATGCAACAATACGAAATACCCAGATTCAGAAATTATCAGGAGGCAAAGGATCGAAATTATAAATTCTAAGAAGAAGTGAAAGAAAAGAAAAGTACCTTTGTTTTTGCTTGGAGGGGAGGCTCAGAAGCTCAGCTCTCAACTCTCTCAGGAATGTTTTTGTTAAGAATATTGAAGACAGACACTTAACCCAAAAGAACGAGAGACAGACAGACGTGCTTGCGTACCGAGTCAGCCCTCTCGCTACGCTTCCATCGAAACCTAAAATCCAGGAGCGAAAGATGCAGAAATATATTTTGACTAGAAAAGCATAAGAAAATTCGAAGTATGTGTCACCGTGTCTCCATTGGATTTATTTACGAGAACTTTAACGAAAAGCTCTGGTGGTTTATTTTAACGAAAAATCACATTTTTACACTAAAAAGTCAATTCTGGTACTATTCACTTTACCCTTTTTTTTGTCATTATCGTTAAAACTCAAAGTTTTCAAGCTATTTTCATTAGTTTTCCTTTTATTAGGTAAATTATGGGCTACGTGTATTGAAACAAGGTATTTTTGAAAAACCAAAGGTACTTGTATTGAAACGTATGTTGAATGTGTGTTTTGAAACCAAAGTATTTTTGAAAACTAGGTATGTGTGTGTGTAACAAATGTATTAAATGTTCTAAAAGACACTAGATGTTAATATGGCTGCGAGTTTGGACCTAGCACCTAGGTTGATAGGCGGGGTCTAGGCGGACTAGACGGATTTAACTAAATTCATTATATTTCATGTAAATAAGTGTATATTTATACTTAAAATATATATAATTTCATCATAAACTACAAAATAGAATGACACATATATTATGAAATATTGGAACATAATGAAAATATGGGAAACAAGCATATAATATGTGCTCATTTAAGTATTCAACAAGTCTCTTACAATTTATTGAAAAAAAAATGCAAAATGAAAGTTATTTATTTTATGCATAAGTGAGTCGCAACCTAGACGGGTTTGAGCAACCTAGGCGGTCTAGGCGAGCGCCTCAGCAGGTCTAGGCGTTATTTCTTAATTTTGAAACGCCTAGACATTAATCGAGACGGTGGCCAGCCGCCTAGCGCCTAGGCTGGGATTTTTAGAACAATGTGTATTATATGCAAATTTATTAACTATGAGTGTGTAGAGGAAGGAATTGGATTCCATCCGGATCTATTTTGTAGGGATTCTAGGGATCTTCATATCTCAACCATTTATCGTGTATCGTGCGGTCAGAAATTATTTGATTTTTTTATTTAAAACTAAACACAAATAACATTTGACGAAAAATGACCGTACGATGTACGATAAACGGCTAGGATGTGGGAATCCCTAGGATCCCCACAATGTGGATCCGGAGAGGATCCTCTTTCGTAAAGGAATGCGAAGGAGACTTTCTCTGAAAAAGTGAGACTCTTCATAAACTTTCTATCACCTCATGTAGAGAAATGCTAAGGAAACTATCTCAAATATGAGACACTTTATGGACTCTCCGTCACCTCTTCTTTTTGACACAATTCCGGTGCCAAACATTATGCGGAAAAGACGAGGGAGCAGAAAGTCCATAAGGAGTCTCACTTTAAGAGTCTCCTTAGCATTATAGCAAATTATAACTGGTCTTAGAGTCTAAAGTAGAGTTTCCTAAATTTCTAAGGTCTTGGTTTCAATTAATCTTGAAAGTTTGCAATCTGTTTTGTTGAAGAAGCCGACCTCAGATTACTTTCCAGAAAGTGATGAACCAATGAAAAAGTAACCAAGATATATGGGCGCCGAACTTATATTAGCCTAACCAAAACTGTGTTTTCGCATAATATCTGACCACCAGCCTCTGAAAACACCGAAGTTCTTTGCTTTCAATACTCGGTCTGAGAGTAAAAAACTTGAATTTTGGTATTTTTGATGAGTCAAAACGTGATTTGGGCCTTGACTGATCATTTACAGTAACATAGAGACCCAAATCTCCATTTTCCTCTTATAAACATCTTACCAGGCCTCTTGGGTAAGGAGCAATTACCTCCCAAGGGTGAAAGTGAAATCCCTTTGAGTAAATTTATATTATTTCTGTCGAAGAAAATCGATATCAATATCGAAATATCCATAGATGTTTCCACAAATTTTTATATCAATATTTCCACCGATATCGATATTTTAAACACGATTTACAATGATGAAGATTAGTGTAACATAAAAAATAAAAAAAAGCGATCCTAGTTCGTAGAAGTACACGCAGCATGTGTCCATAAACCGTTATCACGTCGATCCATTTAATTAGCCATTTGAGTGGAAGGGCATGATAGATGAAGGAGGAGATCCAATTTCTCTAAACCTTAAACCCCACATTCTAGATGTTCATCATACATCGTGCGGTCAGTTTTCGTCAGATACTATTTGTGTTTAATTTTAAATAAAAAAATCAAATAATTTATGACAACACGATACATGATGAATGACTAAATTGTGGAGATCCTTAGGATCCTAACGAAGGGATCCAATTTCATAGATGTCACAATTAAGAGTCCATGATCTCTGGATGGCTCACCCAATTGCGGGTTAGCCCTGCGACCGGGCCAAGATTTGTGGAGTGATTGCTCCTCATCAGGTGACCATGATGGGTTGCTTGTCTTTGACTTAAAAACAGTGTTCAAAATATCCGTAATAGTGTTAATATTAATACACAAATTTGTGAGAATATTAGCGAATATATTGATATCGGATGCCTTCAATAGAAATGAAGAAAGTTTGCTAAAAAAAGATGGATATTTAAAAGAGTAAATTGTAGCAATAGTTCCTCAATTTTAATCAAATTGGAGCAATGGTCCCTCAACTAAGAATCTATTACTATTGGTCCCTCAACTTATCAAAATGTGTAACTATAATCATTTTTATCAATTTCTTCAAAATTTTGTCAAAATAAGTAATGTTGGAATAACCATTTATATAATTAGGGTCCCTCAACTCATCAAAGTGTGTAATTATAGTCATTTTTGTCAACTACGTCAAAACTTTTGTCAAAACGAGTTATGTTGGAAGGACCATTGCTACAATTGAGTTAAAGTTAAGGGACTATTTCTCCAGTTGAATTAAAGTTGAGGGACCAATGGTAATAGATTTTTAGTTGAGGGACCATTGCTCCAATTGAGTTAAAGTTAAGAGACCATAACTACAATTTACTCTATTTAAAATAAAACTTTATAGAATGTCATGTGACTATTTGTCGATGGTTAACCAATATGTCGAAAATATCGACGAATTTATCGATTTTGGTCGAAATTCAAGAGTTTCTCCGATATATTATGAAGTTTAGACTTCATCTCCATTTTCTATCTTTATCTGATTTGTTTAATATATCCACCAAAATATATACCATATCGAAAAAAAATTAAAAATGCTTGAAAGAATTTTCTTATGATGACTTGTGAAGAGTTGAGAAGTAAAATGGTCAACAGTAGCCTCCTCCAATACCATATGATAATTTTGTGTTTGAATAGAGCTTTGCTCTCCTATCCTATGCATCAAAGGATAAAAAAGAACGGTTACATACTTGGGAGTTATGTATCACAAACAGGGCGTATAACGCCTTCTTATTTGATGGCATTGGAACTGGATGTACTAAGTTTTTTTATTTGAATAAGGTTGTCCTTTAGCAACATAAAAAAAATGGAATTTTAACGAAAAGTTCATGTACTGTTCACTTTAACGAAAAACCACATTTTTACACTAAAAAGTCAATCCTGGTACTATTCACTTTACTCTTCATTTTGTCCTTATTGTTAAAACTCAAAGTTTTCAAGCCATTTTCATTAGTTTTTCTTGAAAAAAAAAAGGTCGAATCAGATGAAATATGATTTTCCATTGAAGTAAAATAATAGTAATAAAATTAAAAAGTAAAAGCTTTAGGGTTCCTGATAACCAAAAATCCTAGAGATTCCGTGATCGTGACCGTTCATCATACATCTTGTGGTCAGAAATCATTTCAAAATTTAAAATTTAAAATTAAATATAAATAGTACCTAACGAAAATTGACCGCACAATGTACGATGAACGATCACGATCGCGGGATCTCTGGGATCAACTTGGCAAGGATAGTTATTATTTTTAGAATATGTCATTTCTTGCGCAACCCGTTAATTTGATACCAAACCATACGAAAATAACAAGTTCCAGACAACCGGTTAACGAATTGGATCATTATCGAGTCATCCACTAAAAATCTAATAAGATAACATATACGGCACTAATACAACCCGTTAAGATAATGAGTTTAACACAACACGATCCGTTAAGATAACGAGTTTGACACGACATGATCCGTTAAAATAAACACGACCCGTTGACCATGCCTAGTGCCAAATCTTGCATGCGGAGCTGTGAAAAATTGATTGATCGACAAAATTTTAAAAGGAAATTGGCATTTAATTGTGAAAAATAATATGCCAAGTTGCCAACAAATGCAATGTAGTTGACAGCCTACCAAAACCACCACCTTCTTAACATCATCACTACCATAATGCCATCCCTCCCAACAACATGATTGTGACATCCACCATCTTCAAGGGCGTCATCAGCGACCACCCGTCGCCATTCGCCACCACACAATATCACGAGCTCAGCCACACCCGGAAAAACAAGGAAATCGGGTTGGCGAAATCAAAGTATAACTAAACATTCGACAGCCAAGCAACACGAAACAACAGGCCAGAAGGAAGGTTACAGTTTATGAATGAATGGCAGAAAGTCATGGTGACGGTAAATATCTGAGATTAAAATGTTGTTACACCTTTTGTTACTAGGGTGGCAATTGAGTTCTTGAACAATACAACAAACAATTTCCTACCCTAACAAGAGCAGGATTAAAGAGGAGAAGATAAAAGGCGAGAAGGAGCGATTGTCAACGGTGTTTCCGGCTTACCACCGTCAATTTGCTCTTTTCTATTCACAAGCCAATTTAGTGTCAAAGCTGCTCAAGCAGATGGCAAATGCCTGAAATGCAGATAAAGGATAACGATAATCCATCGTGAACATATCTTTACCAACCTTGCCAAACTGCAAGATTATCTTGTCGAGATCTGGTGGCGCTGGCTGTGATGGAGTAGGTGCACCGGCAGCAGGTTGAGTAGCAGCAATCAACTGAAAGTTCTTAACAGAAGCAACTGTTACCCGACCTCGGAAGTTCAGGCACCAACACTGTAACTGTTCATGCCATCGTGGGGGCTTGTTTTTCAAAACCAAGGGTCTTGTCTTGCTATCCTCATCATCTCGGGGTCCAGCGATTTCAGAAAATCGTGAACTGCTGAATTCGACTGATTGGTCAAGAGACTTTGAGAATGAGATACTTCGGAACGAGTCTTCCAGGGCACGGGTAAGGAGTTCAGGTTGGCCAGGGACGGTACTTCCTGCATCAAGAGATGAGACCGGTATAGAATGCATGATGCAGTGCATCCTTCTAGGACCGCGTGTGCCCAACACATTTAGCTCATACGCTATCTGAGCAATGTTATAGCTGCCAGTCGGGACTTTTGGGGAGACTTTTTTGGAATTAAATCTACGGCTCGACCGCCCTGGTGGGGGAACATGTTCAGAAGTGTATGCAGGCTGCGTATCATATACAATGAATTTTGTGCCAAGAAAGTTCGACCTGGAGAAAGAAACAAAGTTGAACACTTCAAAATATTTCTAAAAGGTCATATAAACCAGTAAAATAAATAAATGATAACAATTAAAAGATCAACTATTCTAGAAAGTCCATTGTGTCATAGCCATCCCTAATAGTACTACATAATAGAAGGCACGTTTACGTTCTAACTATGCTTTATATTAATTCTTTTTGGCACATGCGGAATTTCATAACAACAAAAAATTTGCAATGTTAAGGCCTCATTTTTATATACAGCGCATCCATTCCCCTACACAAAGAAGCGTGATATTTGTCTTCCAAATAGAAAATTTTGTTTGCATTGCTAAGAGAGGTTATACCAAATCTATTCATTTTATCTGGCAAAGCTTCCTCTGAAGGAAGAATATTGATGGGTTCCATGGTAAGCAAAAAGACTCAAAGCTCTTTGAAAGAAAGGAAAAACTAACTAATAAGAGGAATACAACTAATAGATATCATCCAACTGTTCACTTGAGAAATGGGAAAAACTATATGTTATATTAATCGTGTATGCTTGTGAACTGAAAATAGGTTTTCGGTGTCCTTGCATCATGTTCTTACCTTAACTTTCCAATGTAACTGCTGCTTGATCTAGAAATGTTGTCAGCATCCATAGAGATAACATATTCTGTACAAGTAGTTCTTCTTGTCCTCTTTGCAGAAAGAAGGAATTTCCCATTCTCAACTAGCAAAGCTGCAGAATTGGGGAGACATTATACAAAAAAGAATTAAATTCGGAAGCCAAAAGTAAACTTTACAGAAGCATGGAAAACTATATATTGTCTGCTCTTGACCAAGCCAGCATAAATATTCATTATTCATAAAGAGTAAACATAATCTACAAATCTTGAAAGCACCTTAGAAAGAATGTTGAATTACATGATTTCTATGACACTTCTAATGGAAAATCAATGTCTGATATAAAGAGGGTACAGGTGTATGCCTCTATTTAACTTATCTACTAATTTTGCAGACTTTAAGTTGTTGCATTTTTCCTACTGGTGTAGTACCTATTGTAATTTTTCATGCTAAAAAGACCAAAACATGCATCGAGATGCATTGTACACGTCCAACTCTATTCCTGGTCTAGAAGTTTGCGAGTTTTATTGACACTATGCTTTGTTTGGGTGAGGGACATACAAATCCCAAAAAGATTGAGGCCAAGCTAGTAAGGAATGGATTACAAAATGTCAGATAAGCGGAGTTAAAAATGCACCACATGAGCATCACAAAGACATGTGATAGAGATTTGCAGATGACTACATGGAAGGAGTCATTTACAAATTCCTCCTACATACCTTTGCAATGTTCATCTAGTGCATTTTTAATCCCTCCTACATAATGTTTGTAGTATATTTCTTCCTCACTTGGCCTAAATCCCTTGGGAATTGGAAGTCCCTCGCACAAACGTACCATTAGGGTTTGATAATATTATGTCATAATGAAATAAAAGAAAACATTACAAAAAATGTAATACCTAAAGTAACTTTCTACAAACTATAAGTTTCTAACCATGTAAATAAAACCTTGACAACCTAAATTTTTTTCACACCACACCGCACCCTTACTCAAGCCACCTTACAATCAACTTTACATTCATGTATTAATGCTCTCACCACTATTTTTTTTTTGAGAAGATGCTCTCACCACTATTAACTTCTTTCCTCTTTCAAACTAACTGGTGAAGGATTTAATTGTGAAATGAGGAAGTAAACGGGGTTTATATAGGCTTTGAGAAGAGGATTGGATCATAATGAAGTAATGAACATTCATTCTGACTATGATCATTCTTTATTGAACATAGGTTCATAAAAAATGCGAACACTCTTCATGAATATTCCGTATTCATCTACACCAAATGCCTATCCAATCACTGAAGGAGGGAAAGGCTATCTCAATCAATAGAAAGCTGGAAAACTAACCAAGTGAATAGACTTGGAATAGTTCTTTCACAACCACAAGGAATACGTATAATGACTTCAAAGATGATGTAGCAGCCTTATGAGTACATACGGATGGAATATGCTCAACTTCATTCGCAGCATCCAAATACATACATGACATGAATACAGTCTCTATACAGTTGGCAATTGATCAAATTATCTTTAGAAAATGATAATAAAATCATAACGATCTACCAAAAATAGATGTTCAGCACAGGTCAACCAGAATTAATCAAGAGGTCCTGCTTTTCATAACAAGACTACTTGAAGCTAAAATTCTGTAAACATTCACGTACATGAAGGACGTACTAAAACAGACTAGCAGACCCACGGAAATTCAATAATTGACAAACATTAAATGAGAGATATTTATTTTTTTAATATGAACAATGTGACATTCATTGATAAATAAACACATATTCAGTGATAGCAATAAATAAATGGTGACTCATATTTAGAAATATTCGATCGATAAATTAATGGGTTGACAGGCTACTGGAGCCAGCAATGAATCAAATACAATCAAACAGTTAGAAAAGATGCTCACCAGGGCTAAGACAGAGAAATAGGTGGTATGTTAAATTAGATTTATCCCTTTTAATGAAGCATTGAACGAGTCCATCCCGTGGACCTGGCTGAAAAACCAAACAAAATAATTATCTGTTAAGTGCTGCTCTCAAGATCATATGATGTCCAGCTGGTTCAATAAAAATTATTATCACAAGCTTCATGCACCATATACAGAATCTTAGGAACTTTGAGTTCATTATATACTTGGAGAAGAAAAAATTGATTCCACACAAACTCATGCTGCGCATCACACTAAATGAATTAAAAGGAAAAACCTGCTTCAGCGACACAGGAAAAGTAAGCTTCCCACAGATCTCAGGCTTCTTAACGATTTCTTTGCACATAATCCTCCAAGAACGGCAAACTGAGGCACATGCAACAACATGCTTTCGAGAAGGCCATGTGCTCTCACTCTCCTCCAGCCTCCTAACGACATCATATAATAGTTCTGGGGGGAGGCTAGCCCAACGACTGTTTTGAACAATAAGAGGCTGGTCGTGTAAATCATTTAACGATCCATGCAATTTTCCTCTATGATGGCCCGTCAGCCGGACTTCAAAACCCCGTCTAGATAAGCTCCCAAAGCCATCCCTAACATCACGAACTATGCTACGGAATGACATTCTTGTGGTGGTAAAGAGTACCAAAAACAATTGTGTATCTTCTTCAAAATCTTCTGATTTCCACTTAGCTTGTGCATATGGCTGCCCACAAACGAAAAGTGAATCATTTGCCACCTACAATCTTCTTAACAGAGAATAAAACATAACATGATACAGAACAGGCAACTAGAATCGACAAGACAAAGAAAAGTAGGAAAGGCAGATTCATATGGGCTACAAAGTAGCATAAAGAACCAAACTTTACTTTAGTAACAAAAGTTTTTGGAACTGCAACCCTAATTTGGACCCAAAAAAGCTCGTAATGATCTATAAGCCATATAAGCTAAGAATGTGCATAGCAACCATCAATGAAGACTGTAAATGACATACTTGACTGCAAACATGTACGTTTAAAAACGAATACTGGCGTTAGAAGAACGGGTTGACTTCATACAATCGAAATTCAATCACAATTTACCATATCTACAAGGAAAAAAGACAGTATAACCAGAATACGTATTCTTACAGCAATTGAATACGTATTCTTACAGCAATTGATCATAAACAAACCCTGAATTCGAAAACTAATAAATCATTTCTACATACCGACATCGAGGGTAAACAAGTGCAGGATCAAAATTTAGACCTGACCCTTGACAACAATTACATTTACTAGATTTTTGTCATAATTTGTTCAATACAACTTTGTTACAACAAAAACATAATCATGGGACTTACCAGTTGAACAAAAAACCGAAATTATCCCAGAGCTTAAGCTGGTCAAAGCTGCTCCATGGCCTAATCACAAAAAGTCAAAGATCTGCGAGCAACAAGAACACATCAAAATTACAAAAGCACAAAACTTGAACAGCTTAACCTTAAAGTTAAACCCTATGATTTTCCTGGGCATTTGAACCAGGTGAAGAAAAACATAAATTGTACGGAAAATCCTTACAAATGTTAACAGAAAAACCAAACAAAGAACAGATCTGTACCTCAAACATCAGCTGACCAAAGACAACATCAAGCAACAATCAGACAACCTTTTTCTCTGTTTTATATTTCTGGGTTGGTTTGCAAAATACAAAGAAAGGAAGCAGAGCAGAAGAAGAAGAAGAAGAAAAAGGAGGTCAGGTCAGAAAAGCTGAAAAACCATTATCAACATCACTCTCCCTCTCTCTCTAACTTTTGGGCTTTCTCTCTCTTTCTCTCTCTCTCACGCAGAAATGAGGACTCCAAAGCCCACATTAAATTGAGTTCACGAACCAGAAGTATGAAAAGGGAGACCCAGTTTTCTTTTTCTTTTAATTTGTTTTTTCTTTTTTATTGGATATTTTATTTTTATGTTAAATGGAACTTTCCTGTAATTTGTACCAATCTGTAGACGTTTGCAGTGGAATTTTATATTCCCACTCGCAGACGATGAAGACCAAATGTGGTGTTTGACTGTTCACCTTTTGGCTGTAGTAGGGAAATTGGAAGAGAACTCTTTAATGAAAAAAAATGAAGATTTAAACACTTGTAATGAAGTCTACTAGGATTTACGTTCAAATTGAAAGTTCTGTCAACTCTTGATTAATTGTTAGTACGTGAGCCACAAATGTGAAGCTAAAAAGATAAAATTAACCTCACATACTAAGAGAGTTAAATGGGCTCCGATACATACATTAGTTAAGTTAGCTCATTGTAGTCTGATAAGAAACATTCAGGTCCAATGCATATAGGGTATAACAAAAGGATTCCAAATGTGTTTTCGACCCACGTTCAAGCGACCAAATTCCTAACTTTTGTTTGAGGTTCACTAGGATGAACATGCAAATTCGGACTAGGAATTAAGCATCTTCTTCTTGATGACACGTTGCCATTATTAAAATCTTCATAACCAAAATTGGACAAGGTAAACGAATAAATGGACACAAAGTCATGCTTAAAGAAAATACTTCACACAAAGTCATTATATACAAAGTTAATAACTTTCTCATCCTTAATCCGATCAATGCATCGCGACAAATCTCGGAGTAAAATAATTTACATAGGTCTTAGGCCTAGAGTCTGAATAGGGTGGTATTTCGATTATCGCAGTGGAAATCTTTATAAACACAAGAGTTTGAGAGATGACATTGTTTGTTTCAATGTTGATAAGTGAAGACAGAAGCCCGGGCCTACAAGCTTATTTGTGTTTGACTTTGCTACTTAACTTTGAGTTTGTTTACTTTGGAAAGATTGTCGAATTAAATCTTATTCCACGATAAGGAATCGAGGGATGAAAATTCCTAAAATTATTTTACTCTAACAGGAGTTATGGTTTGGGTAGATAATACTTAGCAAAAAAATATTTTACTCATCCATATCCCATTCAACAATTTCTGGTAGAGACGAATGAGAACGTTGTAAGTTTCTTGACTACGTATACTGATCATCGGAGGCTCAAAGTGAGCGTTGGAATCAAGTGTTGAAGCGTGGAAAACACTGAGAACAACCATGTTTTGGTTGGAAATACGGAAAAGAAAAGCTGAAGATGCAGAGGAGAGCTTCAACTATTTATACAAGATTTTCTGAAATCATCTTACCGTTGAGTTCGAAGCATTGTTGCCTTCATGGCACAACTTTCGAGGCCACACATCTAAATCCGGAATGTCTCATTTAAGTTGTGATCTACTTCGAAAGGTTCTGTATTCCGATCTACTTCGAAAGACATAATTTTTGGATAACTATCCAGCTTCAAGCGGAAGGACAAAGTAGTTATTAACAACTATTATGTAAAAAATTCCTCCCATATCTCTCTCTCATTTGCATGACATGTATCATATCAGTTGCAACTGGTAATCAAACCTAAGACTACGAGGTGATGAACGAAATTAACCCAGAAACAGTTTTTGGTAAAAGTAACTTTAAATATAAAGGATCAAGTAATTTGGTTCTTTAAACGATAACTCGCATACCTTCCAAAGCACAAATGTTTTCATTTATTACTGGCTTAGATTATCTCCATTGCCATAAGTTACATATTATTTCTTCATGTGGTCGTCAATTTTCTTCACCTTTTGTTAATTGACATTCTGCTCAACTTGAGAATCTGCACACATGGAAAGCAAAATTAGCATATGCCTATACTTGACTAGTCAAGAACCGGACTAGGCCCAGTTAGATGATGGGCCTAATAATCTACATCTAATCAGATTTGCACTGAAACTAAAGAATAAAATAAGAAAGTGGAGAACTTGACTTTATAATATTGTCATAGAAACGTTAAACCGTGCAATGACAAAACGTTTATAAAAAGTCTCATTTTGAGAAAGTCATTTATCATTTATCTTTTCATATATTCAAAATAAAAGGAGATATGTGACGTAGTATAATTGTCACATCCTAGCCCAGGCCCCACTACATTCGGGGCTCGACTTCATCGTAGCACGATATTGTGACGTAGTATAATTGTCACATCCTAGCCCAGGCCCCCACCACATTCCAAGCTCGACTCCACCGTAGCACGATATTGTCCGCTTTCGGCCATGACCACGCTCTCACGATTTTGTTTCTGGGAACTCACACGAGAACTTTCCAGTGGATCACCAATCCTATGATTGATCTCATGCAAACTCACTTAACTTCGGAGTTCCGATGGAACCCGAAGCTAGTGAGCTCCCAAAATGTATCGTGCTAGGTAGATATGAGAATATACATATAAGACTTACAAGATCCATTCCCCTGGACGATCTGAGAGGTCGTAATAAGTGACTCTAAAAAAATACTTCAATTATAGTATAATGCGTGATGGATGTGTAATTGTGTAGGGCGGTGGGGTTTTACCTGGACCGCACCTAATCTGGCACTTGCGATCACAGCGTGCCATAAGTCTCGCTGCACGCACACAAATGAATCACCAAATTAACAAGTGAATTACTACATACAAATTACAAATTTATCAAAATAATAACGAGTAATTGAATGTGTCAACAACGACGTAGATATGTGTTAGTTAAAATTTTTGCATGAAATTCATCGCCGCCTCCCTCTCTAATCTCAAACTTAGTAATTATATGATGCCATAATTTGCTAATAGGCAAGCAAAGATTGAGATTTCAGCACAAGACCTTTCATTCAAAAACAAAAAACCAGTAGCTTTTAGTTATTTGTTTGTTTTGTTTTGTTTTGTGAGGAAATAATATAAGTAGCTAATTTTTTTAAACTTAATCACCAAATCCAAAGCCTAAAACAGTTTGAAATTCGACTGTCAAGGATTAAAAAAAAGTGCTTCATTTTTTTAATCAAATAATAACAATATTTAAGTGATTATCGAAAAATTGTATTCAATCATAATATTAGAGAAATTTATACATGTAAGATATTCAATTAGAAATTGATTTTAAAAAATTTAAAAATTAGGGAATTTAAAAGGGTTTATAGTGTATTTTAAGCATTGTTAAATCTCACCTCTTATCATGAGAATTTGAAGAAATTCGTTCAAAATTTTACATAAAATCTCTAGAAATCATTAAATTCAATAGAAATCTATGTATTTATAATCCAATAAAATTTCTCAAAATCCCAATTAAAATTGTATTTATCAGAAGTGTATTTGTCATGAATTGTATTTATCAGTAGTGTACTTGATAATATTTTCTAGCAACTTTGAACTAAAATTGTTTCGACACTCGAATTTACACAGTTCAAATAAAACCCAAAATTTCAGTCAGAAAACCAGAATCCCAACTCGTTAAAAACACATATAATTCCAATCAGAAGGTCTAAATCCACACTAATTAATCATATAATTTAATAAATTAGAAAGTAATTAAGTAGGTGGAAAACATACTGTCTCTTTGGACACAACCAGTGCTGCAAGCATCATAGCAGTCAACTGCAGCAGAGTCTACGACGGCGTTCTCCATACCAGAGAAGATGACGCACAAAACCAACACTACGACGACGTTCTTCATCTTCATCATCTTCCTCCTTCTTTGCTTGCTGCGACTGAACGGTGATCTAGTTCTGGACTTCTTCTGTTCGTTTGGTTGGTTTCCAAATTTAATAGAAGACACTAACGGTTTCAAACTGCCCATGAATGGCAATGGAACTACGAAAAAGCCGTTGGACCCATATTCTTCTTCACTGCGGCGGTCGCCCATTTTGGACTGTCATGAATTGTAGCTAGGAAAACGCCACCTCTACACGTGCGCTAGACGCCGACACACGTTACTTACGGATATGGTCCACGATTACTACAGAGGGAAAATCGTATGCAATCACTAGGATGGAAAGTCCACATCTGATTGTTTGATATATATATATTTAACTGTTTCAACTTGGCAAAACTAGCAACACCACTAAGATGCTGGCTGAATTATTTGTTGGTTTTGGATCAATGATCGACAATGACATGATTAGGGATGGGCAACGGTTATGGCGGACGGGTAACCGCGGTTATTTACTCATAACTGTTTATGTTCATACCCGCATAACCGTTTACCCGTTGGATAATTGCATAAACACTTATATTCATACCCATAACCGTTTATAAACGGTTAACCATACCCATAACCGTGTACCCATTTAACCATAACCGTTTACCCGTTTACCATTTTTTGAACCCGTTTATCATTTTTTTCACTTGTCTACATGTTTTTTTTTTTAACAACTTGAAAATTACAAAAGAAAAATTTGTCATAATTTTCATTTTCTGACAATTAAACACTGTTATAGGTACATTTTAGCATGCATTTCCCTATTTTAATCATTTAAGTCCTCATATAATTCCAATAATTGAAATAATAGTTTACGAACGATATTTTTCTGCTACACCCAAAGTAAAAAACAAAAATGGTGCATTGACTTTCAAGTTTAGCAGCAAATCTTTGTTGTCTGAACCACACCCCAACTCCCTAACCCCCACCATCCAGCAAGCAAGCAAATAAATTAAAGAAAAAGGTATGCTGGTAATACCGCGGGTTGAGACTCTGAGTTTGGCAGAGAAATTGAAAATTTAGGGTGTTTAATTTTTTTTTTAATTTTACATATATTAAATTAAATGGGTAAATAGATACCTGTTATAACCGTGGGTAATACCCATAACCGATGGATACCCGTTATAACAGCGAGTAATAACCATAACCGCCCATTTAAATTTCACGGATAAACGGTTATACCTATAACCGTTTGTTCATCTAAACGATTACCCATAACCGTAGCCGTGAACTTTAAATGAGCGGGTAACCGCGGTTACCCAAACCCATGGGTATTTTGCCCATCCCTAGACATGACCTTATGACTAATTTTGTAGCTTCTATCTATACTCGTCAATTGTCACAGTTCGTCCCAAATTATTTATTTTCGACGGTGTGAAATTACTTAGTTACCCTTGGACGTTTTGTGTGGTTAAGTTTTAGTTGGACCAATTCAAAGATTTTCCTAAGTTTTGGAACACTTAGGACTTAAAGTGTTTGTTTTGTGTATTGGAAGACCAAGTAGGACCACTACACACCCAACCTTTTCCCTGTGCACTCTCTCTCCCCTCCCTTTCGATTTTTCTTCAACGTCCGTACAAGTGTACGGACAAATCTTGAACCCTCTCATTCAGACGCGGATTGACGTCAAGAAGGTAAGATTCAAACTCCTTATAAGCTTCTGAGTTCGTATATGCTATTTTTAGAACTTGAAAGCTTCAAAAACCCCGAGAACTCTAACCCCAGATTTCATGCACTGTTCATGCACTAATTAATGTGAGGTTTTTAGGAGTTTATAAGGACATTGGGAGCTTTGAATCATCCTCATGAAGCTCGGAGAAGAAAAACCAAGCGATTTGGACGTCGGGAAATCGAGTTCGACGAGTTTTAAGTTTTCGCCAGATTATCGAGCTTTCTCCGGTGAGTTTTCGTGGATTTCAAGCCTTGAAATTGGTAAGGATGTGTTCTTCTAGTTATAAGCTTTAAATTGAGACCAATTTCATGAGTTTTGGGTAAGAAATGACTGAGATACAAGGATTTTAAGATTTTCCAGTTTCCGGCGACGGCGACGGTCGTCAGAGTTCGAAGGTAGGAGATGACGGAATATTCTGTCAATTTTGACTGAATATTCCTAACGAAGACTAACGGCGTTAGTTAATTTTAACGGAATATTCCTTAAATTTAACGGAATATTCCTAACGGCCGTTAGGCCTCAGTTAAGGTTTGGCCGCGCGTGGGACGTCGGAAAATTTTTCTAAAAATATGGGGATGTTCCTGAGGTTGTGTAGGTCAAGTTGGTATATTCAAACATCCCATTTGAGCAATGTATGAGAAGTTATTAACTAGTTTTGTCTATGTGCTTTACATTAACGTTTTTATAGTTGTTTTGCATATAGGGAGACTTATCCTGAGGACGAGCGCAGTCAAGGGCGACTCGGGGGCTACGACCCTTCAACATACTAGTGAGTGGGCTTTTGGTTTTCAGTATATACTTATATACTTGATATTTTCCCAGAAAATGCGTTTAAATGAAAGTATGCTTTGAAATGCCATGCATATAAATTTATATTCAGCATATGAATTAGTATATGATGTATAATATGAATTGGTGCTGTGGACGCTCAGGTAAGTACCAGGTGAGTTATGTTTTATTATATGAGATATTTATATGAGATGTGATTGAAATCTCATAAACCTGCACCTCGAGTGATTGTGATTTAGCTAGAGATATGGTACATGCCTGTTTATAATGTCACCTCCCGCACTCTATGCTCACATTGGATCCAATTTAGGTACACAGTCTTGTCGTACAGACCATCATAGGTGGTTCCGACTCGTAGGTGACTAGAGATTTATCGCATAGCTATCATGGGTGCGTAGCATTGAGCATAACTATATTACACCCAGTCTTGTTGTACAAACCTTTACAATGTTTCCGACTCGTGTGCAGTGTAGTGCCGTATAGGTCACTTGTAGTGACTCCGGCTAGATTGATTAATGAGTTATGAATTTAACTGTACAGACTTCTGCAAGGGGTTCCGGTTAATATGTTATTTTCCATGAATTTATTTTCACCTGAGTTACTTCTTCTGTTTTATATTTTGGCATGGCATACTTATGATTTTGGATATGTGAAGCATGATTTGATATATATATATATATATATATATATATATTTATTTATATTCCATTTATGGGAAAATTATACATGTTTTACGACGAGGGGTTAGAGCATTTGATAAATGAAATGATTTTTGAAAAGCTTTGTTTTTGCCCACTCACACTTTCTGTTTTGCACCCCTCCAGGTTTTAGGTAGACTTGATGTTGGTGACATTTGTGGATCTCGGCGGTTCTGACAAAGTATATTATTCGTAGGACTTCTTCTAGTACTGTTTAACTAGTACTTGTCCTACTGGACTGCACCTAGACTTATATGCTCTGATTAGGTGTATTTACACTTGTATCTCATTCCTAGCACTTTCTACTTATTAGTGCACATTAATTAGCTTTCGGTTCTTATTTATTTGTATATTTCATATCCTTATTGCTTCCGCACTGTGCACATGGCCACGTCACCCTCACGTGACGGCCACCACGCCTTGATTTTAGGTCGGGATGTGTCATCAATGGTATGAAATGTGAAAAATACGTCCAAGTATGTAGCTGCTGGAATAGAAATTTTATTTGAAATGTCATATGAACTTATACCGATTGTTAAATTTATCATGTGAACTTAGCAATTTACCATATGGCCCATATCAAGTTTCAAAATATATTAATTTGTCATCTAACTCTAATTCCGTTTGAGTTTTTCATCCAAAATAAGCTGTGTGCAAGGCAAATGACTTGTTTTCAAGGTTGCTTGGGATATTTCAACTCCCTACTATGATCCCTTCAAGATTATTTTGCACATTTCAAGGTTATTTTGGACATTTTAACTCCCCTTTCTGAAATGAATATGATTGACCACGTTGAACTTGTAATTAGTTAAACTCCATGTTGTGAGCGTAACGTACTTTTTAGTAGTTCACCATAAGCTTATAAAATGAACATGAGATGTTTTTTCGTACCAAAAGCTAAGTAGAAAACTTGCAAAATGAAAGTCAAAAGTTGAAAATCATCTCCCATTCCTAGTGTATGTACATCTTTGTAGAAAATAATAAATAAATAAATGAATAAACTTGTGAAAAATGAGGTCAAAAGTTTAAAAATTAACGAAGTTAGAGTGACATGATAAATGAATGATTTTAGAAAATTTGTATGACAAGTTGCTTACCATTTTAGTTCATATGACAAATTAAAAATATATATAAGTTCATATGACATTTCAAAAAATTTCTGATGATTATAACCAAAGTAAGCAATCCGATGACTAGGAAAATAATCCAAGTAAAAGCGTCTTTAATGGTGCATATAATTAAGTAGTTAGGCACAAACTCATTTTGATGAGCCCCATGGGAAAAAAATTAGCTTCAAACGGAGGCCAAGTGTGAGATTTAAACAGAGACCCTTATAAGGTCTAAATTTTGGTTGTTATATATATTTGATTTTTTTATAATGTATAAATTAATATTACGCAAAAAAAATAAAAGAATGGTGTGGCAGCTGAGTACCTATCTGCATCTTTATGTTTTGAGTTGGAAACTCCTTTCTTTTAAATACAAAAATATTAAAATAAAACGTAAAAGGATATGTCATAAGAGGTATTCGAACTTTTTGTCAATTAAAAGTGGGTGAAAAGACTAAATTAACACTGTAAACAAAACTAAAGAAAAATAACCAAAATAAAAGTTATGGGCAATATAATAAATTAAATACAAAATAATTTTACTTTTTTTTTTCAAAGCCTCACAGCCAGATGCCATATCAGTTGCCCCAATTTTCTCTTCCATGGTTTTCTCAAAAAAAAAAAAAAAAAAAAAAACTTATAGTGACGAAATAATTATCTAGAAACATTTGCTAAAAATATGAAAAACCTCTTTAGTGACGAAAAATTGTTTGAAGGTCATCACCAAAAAAATTTAGTCACCATTTTATATTATCTCTCTTTGTAAATTTTGTTTTTTTTCAAAATTTTAATATGCACACGCATAGCATGTGTATGATTGCTAGTTATGAATAAATAACATGTTCCTTTGGCATAAATAAGAATAAATAACATGTTCCCAAAATAAGATATCTTAGTGTTTTTAATAGTAAGTGATACGAACCTTATATTTCTAAGTTTTTTTAGGTATTGTTTAGGTGAAATATTTTTAAATTTCAAGGAATTTAGACAAAGTGATAAAAAAATGAATCACAAAAAGTTAGATAGGAGGGATTAAAAATGTATCTACATGAGTATTACAAAGGCATGTGAGACAAATTTGCAAATAACTACTTGGAAGGTGTCATTACAAATTCCTTTTGCATACCATTGTAATGTTCACCTGTGGTGCATTTCTAATTCATTCGATTTAACTTTTTGTGATTTATTTCTTCATCACTTGTGGACATGTGGCTTGATAGAAATCTTGGTCAATTACTTTGGATTTATTATCTTTGTGTTTTTTCTCCGTCATAAACTAAATTGATGGCTTTATTTATTAGAAGGGAAACAATTTGTCTTGTAACAAAAGGACCTCACGTAGAAATAAATTTTGTGAGCCAATTTGTGAGAAACTCATGTTCTCTTTTTACGTTTGTTACCTCAATCAGTTAATAAATTGTGATATATTTTTTTCAAAATTTATTTGTTCTATTTGGTGCTCTAGCACAACAATTGGTACCAGAGCCACAAGGCTCGTTCATATCAAAGTTTTTATTTGAAACCTGTTTGACAAAGAGATGATCAATCATAATAAGAAGGCGCACATCCTTTGCTGGAGTCACACGCTTCGCGTTTGGCAAAAATGACAGTTCAAAATGCAAAGTTTGAAGTTGAAAAGTTCGATGGAACAAATAGCTATGGTTTGTGGCAATGTAAGGTCAAAGATGTGTTGGCTCAACGAGATATGGACATGATGCTAGAAGACAAGCCGAAGGCTATGGAAGAAGCTGAATGGAATGAGTTGAATCGGATGGTCTGCTCTACCATTCATTTATGTCTTGCAAAGCCTCGAAAGTACTTTGTCATGTGAGAAGCGTTAACTAAGTTGTTATGCACAAATTGGAGAACAAGTACATGACGAATAGCACCAAGAATCACCTTTATTTGAAAGAAAAAAAAAACAATTGTACTGATTCCAGTACAAAGAAGGTACGAAAATGATTAAAAACCTCGTTTCATTTCATACCTTCTTTGTACCGGAACCGATACAACTTTTTTTTTCTTTTTTCAAATGGAGGCGATTTTCGATGCTCTTCATCATGTACTTGTTCTCCAATTTCTGCATAATGACTTAGCTGACGTTTCTCACATGACAAAATACTTGAGGTTTTGCAAGGCATAAACAAATGGTAGAGCAGGTTATCCAATTAAACTTATTCCATTCAGCTTCTTCCATAGCCTTCGACTTGTCTTGTAATGTCATGTCTAAATCTTGTTTAGCCAAGACATCTTTGACCTTACACTGTCACATACCAAAGTTATTCGTTCCATCGAACTTTTCGACTCCAAACTTTGCATTTTGAACTGTTGTTTTTACTAAACGCAAAGTGTGACTCCAACAAAAGATGTGCACCTTCTGATTTCGATTGATGACCCATCTTCGTCAAACATGTTTCAAATAAAAACTTTGATACGAATGAGCATTGTGGCTCTGATATCAATTGTTGTGCTAAAGCACCAAATGGAACAGATAAATAATAAAAATTCACAATTTATTAATTGATTGAAGTAACAAACGTACAAAGAGAAAATGAGTTTCTCACAACTTGGCACACAAAAAATTATTTCTATGTGAGCTCATTTTATTACAAAACAAATGATTTCCCTTCTAATACGTAGAGCCATCAATTTAATTTATGATGGAGAGAAAAACAAGGATAGCCAATACAAAGTAATTGACCAAGGTAATTTCTATCGAGCCACATGCAATGTATTAAAAGCGTGAGGCGTGGGCGAGGCGTCCGAGGGATAGCCCAGCCTAGGCGTGAGGCGTGAGGCGAAGCCTTACGGGACCTTAAATAATAGGGAATTGCTGAGAAAAACAGAGGAAAGAGGTGAGAAAAATAGAGGAAACAGCAGGGTTTTAGATATAAGAGTAATAGACTTGGCCAAAACGACGTCGTTTTGGGCCAAGTCATTTAAAAAAAATTAAAGACTTGGCCAAAACGACGTCGTTTTGGACCAAGTCTTTAAAAAACAAAAAAAAACCCTCATTCTTCTCCGCGGTCGTCTTCCTCATGAAGACGCCGCACACCTGCAACCCTAAACCCAGATGGCAGAGCTTGAAAACAGAGCATTCGACTTCGATTTTGGGTCGGGGATGGATCTGGGAACGCCCTCCAACCGCCTTTAGGAGCGCCTCAGCCGCCTAGTCTCGCCTCGACCACGCCTCGGCGAGTTTTCGCCCACTCCCACTGGGCAGAGGCGTTATCACTCCCGCCCCGCCTCCAAAGCCGTCTAGGCGCGCCTCGGGGCGCGTCTTTTAAAACATTGGCCACATGTCAACATCACTATGCAAAAGCCCAAAAATGGAGAGATTTTTCAGTGTGATCGTTACACAGGGTGGTACACCACGTATCGCTATATAAATGGTACGATATGTGTGTTAAAAAGTTAATAACTTAAAAAATAAAATTTCCCACCACTTACATAAAAACACGTGGTTACCACCCGTGTTCCAGCCATAACTAAAAATTTCTCCCAAAAATGGGTATGTTTGTGACAAACTTTGAAATTCCAAGGATTTAGGATAGTGATGAAGAAATCGATTACAAAAAGTTAGATAAAAGAAATTAGAAATGCACCACTTAAGCATTACATAAAAGCATGTGAGAGGATACGGGCAAATTGTCTACTTGTAAAGAGTTATTCTAAATCCTTCTTTAGATGGACCTGGCTTCTTTGCCCTCCCACTTCCCATACACTCCCATCCCCTCTTATTTTGTGCTGTCACTGTTAAACCACGTTAACATTTTATATTACTATTGCTTTTTGTTTTATTATCTCTATAAAAAAATCAATATAAAATATTGACGTGACTTAACCGTGACCGCACAAAATAGGAGGGGGTGAGAGTGTATGGGAAGTGAGAGGGCAGAGAAGCCGGGTCCTCTTTAGATACCTTTGTAATGTTCATGTGGTCCATTTTCTAATTCCTCTCATTTAACTTTTTGTGATCCATTTCTTCTCCATTTTGCCAAAATGCTTTGAAATTTGGAAGTCCTCCAAACATACTTGGGAAAGACTTATTTGCAGGGTAAAATTTTTGTACGAGTTCTCGTTACCATCCTTAGACTGATGGTTAAACCGAGGTATTCAATAGGGGTTTGGAAACTTATTTGAGGTTTTTTTGCATTCATCAACCAAAACGTTGGGTTCAATGGTTAGCCATGGCTTGGACTATATTACATCAATTTACACTTTCTAAGCTCAATCATTTTGAGGTTGTCTTTGGTCAATCACCTCTTGTCTCTTCTTATGAATCTGGAACTGCAAAGTTAGATTTGGTTGGCAGAAGTTTTCCGGCCAGGGCTCGAGTTTTATCTCAACGTAGATCAAATTTGGAGGCTGCTCAGGTGGGAATGCAGTTTTGATTAGTTCAGTACGTTGCATATAAGAAAGCATTTGGGTTCTGGTATCTCTCCTTCCTCTCCTCTTCCAGCAATCATGGATGATGGACTGATACATGACACTCCGATTGCAATTCTGCGACCCCAGTTGATTTAACATGGTCATACGTACTTCTGTTACTGAATTCTTAGTTCAATGGAAACATCACCCTAATGAGGACGCAAGCTGGGAGAGTGATGTAGAATTCAAGCTAAGCTTTCAAAATTCCAACCTTGTATATGGACAAGGTTATTTTTTATGGGCGGAGTACTGATAGCATACTAATATGGTTCTTCTAATTGATTGTATAATTGGCTCGAGTGGTTAATAAGCTCTACCAAATGTCACCAATGGAAGCTGCATGTGAGAAGATCAAATTGTTTTCTTTCCGTTAACTGGAAATTAAGAGTGTTTTACACATTGGTTGAGAATGCATCATTATAGTTATTTTAATTATCACATAACATC